>QMIH01002089.1:41533-60712 GCA_003987875.1 Clarias batrachus
TATATATATATATGCCCTTTCAACATGACAATGTTTTTTTTTTTTTTTTGGTCCAGGAAGTGTATTATATGGTTTGTGCAGATTACACAACTCAGTGCTTGAATTGTACATTTGCATCGGATGTATAATTAATAGAACGCTCAAACACCATTCACAATAAGAAACACATTTCTGTTGTGCTGGTTGTCCACATCTTGCATCACAATCCGTCATATCAGGACGTATCATTACACACCAAACTGGTGAGGATGTTGAACGCAAGTTAGCTGATGCTGTTTTTGTTTAATCAAATCTGTTTTATTTTACAGCCACACACTCTCTGCAGTACATCTACACTGCAGTTACACCAGGAATAAATTTCCCAGAATTCACCGTTGTGGGTCAGGTGGATGGACAGCAGTTCAATTACTACGACAGTAAGATCAGGAGAATGATCCATAAGACGGAGTGGATACAGAAGAATGATGCTAACGATCCAGAGTACTGGAACAGAAACACACAGACTGCACAGGGCTCTCAGGAGACCTTCAAAGTCAATATGGGTACAGCAATGCAGCGCTTTAATCATGATACAGGTACACACACACACACACACACACACACACACACACAGTTAACATAATGTACTATATGTCATTTCATACTGACAGTATGGAGATAAACAGTGTGTGTGTGTGTGTGTGTGTGTGTGTGTGTGTGTGTGTGTGTGTGTGTGTGTGTACAGGAGTTCACACAGTGCAGCTGATGTACGGCTGTGAGCTCGATGACGACGGCACCACTAGAGGATACACACAGTACGGTTATGATGGAGAAGATTTCATCATCTTTGATCTGAAGACTCTGACCTGGATCGCTCCGACACCTCAGTCTCTGATCACCAAGAACAAGTGGGATCCTGATAATGATCTTAATAATACCTGGAGGAACTATCTGGAGAACACCTGTATAGAGTGGTTGAAAAAGTACCTGTCTTATGGCAGAGAGACTCTGGAGAGGAAAGGTAAAGTGTGTGATCTGTTACTGAAACTAACACACACTCTCACACACACTTTCACTGGAGAGAAAATCATGCGACACTTCTGTCTAATTTATTTCATGTATAAAATGCATTTTCCTAGTATAATTTGTTCATTAATAAATCTGACGGTTTTCTGTCTCTGCAGTTCGTCCTAAGGTGTCGGTGTTCCAGAAACACTCGTCTCCTTCCCCAGAGGTGGTGTGTCTCGCTACAGGTTTCTTTCCCAAAGCAGTGATGATCACCTGGCAGAAGGACGGAGAGGACGTGCATGAGGACGTGGAGCTCAGAGAGACGTTACCCAACCAGGATGGAAGCTTCCAGAAGAGAAGCATTCTGAAAGTCCCAGCTGAGGAGCTGCAGAAACACAACTACACCTGCGTGGTTCAGCACAGCAGCTTGGAGAAGGAGTTAGTGCGAGAAGTACCAAAAGGTCCTAATAAATAGAGATGTAGAGAGTTGATTTAAAGTTGATTTCTTGCTTCAGCATATAATCGAGTTTTGAAGTAAAGTTCTTATTTATGTGGACACCTGATAAGCAAACCTATATAGGCTGGTTGAACATTTTATTCCAAAGCCATGATCATTAAGATGCTGTAAGAGCCTCCACTCCCCAGCGATAGCTTTTATTTAGTCTGTGGAACATAGCTGTGGAGAGGTATTATTGTAATTATGATTTATGATTACATAAGACTTTTAACAGTGGTCACAAAGCACCCTTATGGATCAGTAAGACAGAGGTAAAAGTAAAAGATGCAAAATCTCCCAAAGACAGCAGAGGAACCTATAACTTTCTGTATAACACTGAAAAGATCATGTAAACACATTAATCTGACATCAAATGAGAATGGGTCTCGTTCCTCTCAAAGTTTCTTTCAGTTGTCATCTCAAGATGTTTTTCCTAGCCACCGTCACCCCCGGTTTGCTCATTAGGAACAAGCTGATAATTATCATTTATACGCATGTCCGTACACTTTTCAAAGTCATTTCCAATTTTTTTTTTTGATACCTTAAAGCTGCTTTGTGACAATCCATTTGCAAACCCTTGTAGAAGTTCCTATGAGAATACTGCTAATAGAATGACTGCTGAGTAAATTCATCTCACCACATTCCAAACCCTCTCAATGTGGTTAAGATCTGGACTATGTGGTGGCCAATCCATGTGTGGTAATGATGGATCATTCTCCCTGAACCACGCTTTCACAAATTGAGCTGATGAATTCTGACATCGTCATCGTGGAAAAAATCTGGTCATTCAGTATACTCAGGTCATCAGCTGACCTCAGCCCTTTTTTGGGGGCACATAACAATGCTGAGACTTGACAAGACCAAACAAATCAATCAGATCATATCACTGGCTTAAGGCTCCAAACTCCCTAAATGTTTAAATGATCTCTGATAACAACAATTATAAAAAAAAACAATTATTAATCTTTCACAAAGAGGAAAGTCTTTGTTACCGAATAAAGGTGTACTCGCCCATAACTTTAACTAACTTTTCCAAGCAGCCAGTGAAGCTAAAGTGCATATTATGCGGATAGCCGTTTATACCTATACCAGTTCCTTACAGTACATCATACAAACTAATTTAACTCCACTGCCTGATTGATTTCTCATACAGCTGTGATTCCGTTACTTTTGTTTCAGAAGATCAAATTATGGGCCTGGATCAAGCAACTAAGAATTGATTTCTGGAGCTGTCCAGCATATTATTAAACACTGGAAGGATAGTGCTGATCCCTTGACTTCATCGAAGAAGTTTCATTAGAACAATAGTCACAGAGATCATTTAAATACTTGGTGAAGTTGTATTGTTAAAAATGCGCAGTAAAAATCAGAGCTATGTTTAATTGTGAACGTACAAGCATTTATATGCGCACACACAATGTGATGAGAACTCCCAAGAGTAACTGGCTGCGTGGCCATAAAAAACCACGATAAGGAGGGAAGTGAATGAAGCAATGCATGTGCCAGCTGTACAAACCTCTGGAGGCAGTGTTATGATCTGTGGGGGTATTCCAGGAAGCTTGGATAACTTACCATTTGGTAAATGATAAACTCCGCGTTGATTTACCCCAAATCAAATCCGAATACCATAAGTATGTCAGTTCCAAAACACCAGAGAAGAGGAAGTTTAATCAGCCTCCTACTGGTTACCCAGAGCTTAACGTTTTTATGCAGGATTACTTTATTTAACTGCATATGATGTATAGGCTACTGTGATTTTAGTTGTATTACTTTGACATGCTTTTTTTTCCTGCATTATTGGTTTTTTTCTTTGATAATAATGAGAATTCTGTGGGTTATATTTCTTATGGATACTGATGGAGGGATTGTATTATTGGACCCTACAGAAAGAACACATTCCATCACAGTTGTAAGTGTTTTGTTGTCAGTTACTTTTAGTTGCTTTTAGATATTTTTCTTTTTGCCAGATAATGTATACTTTAATATTTCCACTGAAGGATGAAGATGATGATGAAGAGACCAATGCTGGGAGATCCACTGAGGTATGATGTATACCATTATAATGCACGCCCCCTTTCTACATTAGAGTAACAAACTGTCACTGTTCTTTCACAGTACATACTGTACCTGGGGATTTGCCCAAAGATGAAGGTCCTTCAACCTCAATGCACGATCTAAGCAGTGCAAGAACTTGTGTGCAGTTGTCTGACAGAATCTCATTTATTTAATTATTTTTGTCTTCCTAGTTGCCTGCAAAAGAGCTGAATAAGGTCCATCTTCAAAAACAAATACGAATAAGTGACATGGAGATGGACCTTATACGGCTTCAAATGGAAGAGAAAAGGCTATCCATTAAAAAAGCCACACTTGAAATTGAATTACTGGAGCATCGCCTTAAGGTGAGAACTTGTCTCAATATTAATCTTTTGAATGTTAAAAGTGTTGTGTATATAAAGCAATGTAAAAAAAAAATCTTTTTTTTTTATATTTTACTTTCATTGTTTTTCAGGAAATAAAGAAATGAACTGCACAGCAGACCAGTGCATACAATTTAATAAAAGTATTTTTGACAAATCCTGTCTCTCAAAAGTCTTCCATCTCTGTTGTGTGCAAAAATCTGTAGCGGTTCCTCTGGGCCATCTTCATCAATACAATGAGGCTGGCTCTCTCCTTTTATTGTGGCAATGTAGTGAATCACAACACAAGCCACTATGATGTCACATGCCCTCTTTGGACTGACGCGGAGCCCACGCAGACACTGAAACCTAGACTTGAGAATCCCTATGGTCATCTCCACCTTGGTCATGTGAGCCAGGTTAAAGGGTGTCTGTGGTCCAGGATCAGGTTCAGGGTAGGGTGTCATTAAGTAGCTTTTAGCTTGCTAAAAGGAGAAAGGGAGAGCTCACTAGTGGCGACCAGTCAATACGGGGTGCAGCCGCCCCCCCCTTAAAGTTAGGCAGAAAAGAATGATACTTTAACATGTAATTATTTAACATAATAATTACTCATTTTAATAATGAAATAGTAATTTATTCACAATATTCCGTATTTCTTAATATAATTTATTTGCAATAAAAAAAAAATCTAAACTGTATTACGTTCATTTGTATTCATGTAGGCGGGGCGCCGGACAAAGGAGTGTCTATGTAGGCGTGAACATTTTTGATTAAGCTGAGCTCTAATTGGATCTTTTCAAATCATGCTTGGGGCGCAGCACTGAACCCTCCAAATCAATATTGTTTTTAAATATATTTTAAATATTGTACAGTGGTGGCTCAGAGGGCTAAGGCACTGAGTTACTGATCGGAAGATTGGCGGTTCGATTCCCAGCTCAGCCAGGTTGCCATTGTTGGGTCCTTGAGCAAGGCCCTTAACCCTACCTGCTCCAGTGGCGCTGTATCATGGCTGACCCTGCGCTCTGACAACAGTTACACTGGAATATGCAAAGAAGGAATTTCACTTTGCTATAATGTATATGTGACAAAATAAAGGCTTTGCTTTACTTTAAATATTCAATACTGTTTTTAAATATTCCAACTCAATATTGTTTTTAAATATTTGGGTTCATACCGCCACTGGTCCTCACACAGGAAAAAGTAGTTAGTAGCACAAATGGGAAAAATCATACATTTACAAGGAAAAAAACACTTATAAAGGAAAAAACATACACATATATGAAGATGATTTGCTCTTCTGGGCCACTGTAGAGCTGAGACTAATGACTGTTATTAGTGTGCTTGTCAAAGGCTTGGTACAGTATGTATTTATCTATTTTCTTATGTACTGTATTGCAGTATTCTCAGTATTTAAATGAAGTAATCATATCCTTTATGGAAGTTGCCTACAACCTACTCACAGTTGCCTACATATCTGATGTATGTTTAGATGAAAGTGAGGTTGAAGATGCAGCATCCAACTCATTCAAGTGATCCTCATCTTCAGTATCTTATGCATCACTGTCTACAGCTAAATTCTCTGGAAACCACAGCAACCACAGTAAAACATTAAAACATGAGCAATGTTATGAAAGCACCATCGCATTAAAGGATGTAGGGAGAGGCGTGGAGCTAGAGTTGGGGATGCATGTGTGTGTGTGTACTTGTATAAAAGCACTGTTAGTAAAAACTGTTATACACTCTTATGCATTAATTTGAACAATACTTCACTACCAGAAGGAGTATGTTAATGGCAAACATTAACAGTCCATTATAGTCATTAAAACTGTAGGATCTTGGAGGTCTACTTGACCAGCAGTATGCAAACTGGCTTGACTTCTCTCCACCAAAGGAAGCTCTCATCTATCATAGACCATTTGCTGGTTGCAATACTGCATTGGAGAATGTAATCTACTGCTATATGGTTATTTTCAATTTTAGTAATTGATACTCCTCTTGGCAACCACATGTGTGTGTGTAAATTCATTAGTTACACAGGCCTGTTTTATCTTGTGGAACAATGTTGATCTCAAGATTCCTTCCATTCAATTTGGACAGCTGTCCTCATTCCAGAGCCATAAGAACTTTACTTATCTTCGTCCACTTGTCCTTCAAGCAGCCTGTAATACTGATGATATACTCTGATATTATGCCCAAGAAAGTCTGCAAGGTCATTCATTTTGTTGTTCTTCAGGTTGAGGACCTTAGACATTGTGCCCCACAGTTTAGAGCAATCTGCCAAATGCCATCTGATCCTCTGAAGTGGCTACGCGCTTGTGGCCTCCCAAACATGAAGGGATTCTCATCGAGCCCCTCACAGTTATGGCAAGTTTTGACAAGTAACGCCATTGATGCCTGCATATCAGGTGGGAGGAGAATGGGGACCTTTCTCTGGACCCTGTTTTACTTTTATCTCTATTCGCTGAAAGTGCTTACAAACTTTTCTCAAGGACAGATAAAGCAAGTTCAAGATCTGGATGAGTTGATAAGGTGTCTCTCAATGTAAACGCATTAATCAACATTTTGGATACTGTCAGGGATAACCCCTAGAGGGCGCCAATGCGCCCTGAGACTTTTTGTTAGTAGTTCTGTTTAGTTTCACTTCATTTCCCTGCATGCAGCTCGGCCAGCTCCCCTGATCCGAGTTAGTTATTAGTTTCTTTATAAATAGGTTGTTTTGAGTTTCAGTTTTCGTCTAGCAACTGTTGATTTAATCTAGTGAATATGTTTAAGTTTAGTTCATGGTTTCTTGTAGAGATTTGCCAGGAATGTTACCACTGCTGGTCACAGGGTCTGTGTGAATTGCAAAGCAGCCATAAACACCATGGAAATGCCAGGTATGTGATGTTCACTTGTGTCTTGAGTTAAACAAGAACTTCTTTTTGAGAGAGGCACAAAGATGTATGACTGTGTATAGGATGTAAAAGTGGGCTTTTACAAACCTAACTCCCTTTCTTCATAGTACACTGTTCCTGTTCCCACTGTTTTACCCTGAATGTCTGTTTGCACGGCCATATGTACAGTATGCCAGAAATGTGCATTCTGTGTATAAGATCATCTGTGTCCCTCTTCCCTCAATCCTGGACATTTACTTTGCACTAGGTGAAAGAGGTGACATTTATATGTTTATGAGTAAAAAAAAAATACACAAATGTCAGGACATGTCAGAACTACTTCAGGGTCCATAAACCTGCAGACCCCTAAATAAAGAGTGAGGACCAAGCTCACTCATTTACACTCCTGTGGTGTGAAAGTAACTGTGTGAAAGTGTCCCTGAGAGGTTGCTCTCATGTTTTGTTTTTGTTATACTGTAATTTTTTTTTTATCAAAACCTATTTGTTGTTCATTGTTAAATTATCATATTGTTACAAATGTGCATATTGTATATGTTGTTACATATTATACATAGTTAATATTGTTTGTGTTGGCCAATAAAGCTGATTTTATACTGATTCTGTTTTATATTTTACATATTGGATGACAATCTTCCATGTATTCTGACTTTTATACCATATCAACATTTGATGGGAGGGTGAACAGCATGGTATCATGGCACTATAATGCTGGTCACCAGCATACCAGCAAGATATTTGCCCCCCCACACACACACACACACACAAGAATATCCAGGGAGGCCCCTCCGCTATGCCACTATACAGGTCTTGCATTCTGTCACGTTTGTCATGGTGGTGTAGGTGAGGTATACTGCAGGTGCAGAGGTGAAGACATTTTAGATTTTTTTAATGAAAAAGGAACAAAACATAAACAAGCCAAAACTCAAATAAACAAACTAAACATGAACTATGGCAAAAGACAGAACAACTGTTTTGACACAACAGATGGAAGACAAAGGAAACTGAACTCAAATCAGCAATATATAATCAAACTAATGAGCTACCTCGGTTCAGGTGAGTGTTCCCATCACCTGACCGAGGTGCATCCTGGGAAACGCAGTCCTAAACTAACAAAAACACAGAAGCATAAAAAGAGTTATTATGTAATTACAATCTATAAACTAACAATGGGACTTGCTAAAAAAGATACAAACTTACATTTCAGCCTCATTCTCCCTTTCTTTCTCTTTCTCTAGTTTCCAGTGTGATATTTTTAGTGCTTTGTTCCTCCACTGAAAATGCCTAAAGGTAAGAAAGGTAAGCTCACAACATTGGACTTAATGTTGTTTATTTAAAACGTCATACACCATAAATGCATAGCTCAACAGGCGCACTTGATAATTTCTATTATTATTTAGAAATATTCTGTTGACACCATTACTGTTAAAGAGTCAAGAAAGTTACTCAATTAATAGCTTCTCATAGAGCACATGAAATATTTATTTAAAAAAAAAAAAACATTTGTTCTTGTTTCCCAGCCTTAAGAGGACTCCAAATGTGACCAAAAATAAAGAATCGAGACAAGATCCTGAAAAGCTCTCTTACACCTGTACTAAAAAGCAGTCAAACAAAAGTCCTTGTGTTACCTTTTTAAACATCCATTTAAATATTCACACTTAACCACTGATTGCTGATTGTTGGTGATTTATCATGATGTTAATGTGCTTTATTTCTTCTTCCAGTTTTATATATATATATATATATTCTTTATTCATGAAAACTGACTAAAAATTAACTTTTTTTTCAAACATTACTTCAGAGAAATTTTGACAGAAAATATAACTATAAGTCACACAGGCAATCTAAACTTCAATCTAAACAGAAGTATTATTTTATTTTCTTCTGGCTTAAAACAAAATAAAAAAAAATCCTGTTAGCATGCTGCTATAAAAATAATCAGTAACTCTGTCTCAGTAAGCTTTATCATGTCTCATTATTTAATTAATTTTCTATTATAATATGTCTTTATAAGACGACTAGACAAAACTTGCTTTATAGGAGAGAGGGTCAGAGTTTTCACACAACCCGCCTGTTAGTGATTGATATAAAGAGCCAGAAAAACAACCAATCTGTTATTTGACTGAACACAAGGACAAAAAGATAGAAATGTATGAATCTAAACATTTTGCTAAAACCTTACAGACAAACTGCTATAAGGTTTAGTATGAAATGTGCAGAATCCTGAGGCAGTTCTACAATAAAACTACATTCTGTAAATCTGATGTAAAAAATATTTTAAAAATCTATTAGAGCTGAGCGAGTGATAACTGATGTATAAGATTATACACACACATTCCATTGACACTGCTGCATTATTGACCCACAGATGAATAGATAACATGCAGATCCACCTTCTCATCATGTCTCCTGATCCTCTTGCTTTTCTTCTTATGGAACTGAAGAGCAGCGTAATTCACAGAGTCTGCCTCAGGAACCTGCAGGAACACAGCAGTCACAGATTATAAAACATGAGTAATAAATCAGGCAAATCAAACATGTTTGCTAGACTCTTATTGAGCTGGAACTAAAATGCTTGCAAGCTTTAGACTTTAGCTTGTGCACTTTCATTGTTCCCGAGCAAAAAGACCTGAAGATGAGAATTAATTAAATATTTATAGAAGTACAAATTATCTGCTCAGGATTTATTTAACTGCTTTATACTAATTATGTATATTTTCAACCTTTCATATATATATATATATATATAAGAAATATATAAAGAAAGGTTGCTTATAAATAATACAAAATAAAAAAAAGTAAAAAATATACATTTATATTGCATTTTATCTATGAAAAAAAAAAAAAATAAAAAATAAAATACACACTAAATAGTGTGGAATAAGGCAGAAATGTGAACAAGCTGATACCCGGACTGAGAAGGTTAGCAGTTATGAAAGAGGTTGGAGATACCTACAGTATTAAACAACTGAGAATTTGTCATAATAATAAAAACAACAACATTTGAAGACATTAAATGTCCTGTTGTGATAATTTTACACTTGTCTTCTTTATTTTCTCATAAAACGTTGTAAATAGAGTGCTCACACTATTGCTTATGTTATTTGCAAAATGAACAACAAAAAAAAAGTTAATTAATGATTAATTATTCCTCACAAAGCAATGAAATAAATTAAAGTACAATTTAAAGCAAGGTAAATGCCTAACTCATTTTTTTACTCATTCATTTTAATCTTGTACTTTAACTTTTACCTCATTAGCTTTTGCTTCAGCACCTACAGCAACAGACAGAGACTCATCATTATTATTATTTGTATTATTTTTATGTATTATTATTATTATTATTATTATTATTATTATTATTATTATTATAAAAGTAATAATTGACCTGTGTGAGTTTTTCTGTGCTTCAGTATAATGAAGATCAGAACACTGAGAAGAATCACACTCACTGCACCAAACCCCAGAGTCAGCATGAAGAACACAGCGGGAGAGTCTGAACCTTAGAGACAAACATTTTAAAGATTCCTTACGTGAAGAAAGGAACAAACTTGTAAATTCTACAACCCCAGTCATCCTAAACAACGCGTACTGCCACTATTGACTGTAAATTACTTAAATTTACCTTTCACTTGTAAAAACGTTGAGTTGCGAAAGATCATTTCAACCATCTGCATAAAGCCGCAGTAATAGAGTCCTGTATCAGAGACATTTACTGCAGTGATGGTGAGAGACGTGTTCTTATCATGAACAGACATCACTATTCTCTCACTTTCATTAAAGAAGGTACAATCCAATGGTGGAGCCGATGTCAAAAACCATTTACACCCGAGAAGAAGTGGAACTGAATTAAAAGTGTGTTTGAACCAGTAGATGAAACCTGTATTAGTCAGGTCATGTTGGCACCAAATGGTGACTTTATCTCCAGCTGCTGCCTCCAAAGTTAAAAAGCATAGAGACTCCGAGAGCAAACCTGGAACACATACAGCACACACACCTAATGTATAACTGCACAGATAATGTTAATATAGGCATGATATTTTATAAAAGTTTGCTAATGGAGATGATATAATTTTGACAACTTAAAACTGAATGAAAGAGCTGTGTAAAGTCCCAAGGAAAAAAAAAATCATAGTCGAAGAGAATGAGTTTTCCATTTGTGCTTTTCAGAATAATTACAGTACAACATACAAATGTACTAAATATGTTTGACTGTATGTTTTATTATAAAATCTATAATGTGGTGTACAGTATATTCAGAGTTAGTGTTTGTTCTAACAATAAAAATAAATAATATCCTTAGGACTTACCCATGACACACAGAAACACAGTTTTAAACCCAATCATTCTGTATCAGCCAAGACACAAACAGGAAATGATTGGTTGGTCAAATCTAATGCTGGTTCATTTATGTGTGGGTGGGTGCGTGGGTTGGGGGGCATTTATACTGCCTACAACAGTTTCATATCTTAAACAACCCAAAAGCTTCCTTTGAGTATAAGTAAAATATAGAAATGAAATAGAAATATTCAGAATTAGACTTTATACCTGAACACATCTGCTGTATTCATAAAGAGAATCAAATACAGTTCAACATGTGGATCATTGTCTAAGCTTACAGCTTATGTAACTTGCCTTGAAACAATTACATAGAACGTGATTTCAATGAAACGAGTAGTGTACGTGTGAGCTGCTTTTATAATTTTTCCAGCATCATCCAAGCTTACCCAGGTATGACCAAATTGTGCCAGTTCCATAAATGTTATGGAACCTGCCATGAGTGCATCCCTGAAAATGCACCAGAACACAACACCACCAGAGTAATTAGCAGTAGCATTCATTATTAGCATTCAGACATCATTAAGTAACAATAACTAATGTAACTGTTCAGATTTCTTTAGTGGAAACATATTCGTGAGAAAGCAGCCGTTGGTCAGAAGCAGTTGAAACACTGGGCTGGGTGTCAGAACCCTTTGGGGTTCATTGCAAAATAGGTGCATGCAAACACACCGCATGTTGTGCAAGTTGTGTGGTTGGAAAATTGCATTCAGACAATTAAATGGAGAGTTACTGTCTGTGATCAAAGACTTGTGGTTTAGGAGATGGCTGATGTTTACACAACTCTGCCTACTACAAAATTTAAAATAATATTAAAGCTGGATTTAAAATGATTTTAATATTGCCCTCAGATAATTATGCACACTCATTTATCTTTCCATCTGTCAACAAATTATACTGTATTTTACAGAATGAAAGTAGAGAATGTAGAATGTAAATGAGGTGATGTATTTTCTTCACTACTTAAACCTAATAAAGTCAATCATACCTTACTCATACTGTAATACTGAACCAGGGGCAGTACACCACCAGGGGCAGTGCAGCACCAGGGGCAGTACTCCACCAGGGCACATTATTGACCAGATATAGTTTCAAAATTGATTGGATATGTAACAACCACAAGAGCCTCATTCAGCAACCAATCAGCATTCAGTTCAGCATCACAAGCATACTAATCAACGGCCTGCTCATCTGCGACTGTTTTTCACTACTATAGTTCATGCCTTAAGCTTTGATCATTCCATAAGCTTCTTATAAAAAAGTTGCTGGAACTTTAGCATATTACTGCTGACAAAGCAGGGATAACTAAATCAGATTTGTAGGCCGCGCTTTTTTTTAGTTCTTCCCTCCAAATTTTTAATGGGATTAAGGTCACGGCCACTCCAATAGCTCAACTTTATTGTTCTTTGTTATGGTCTGGAGAAGAGCGGGGAAGTTTTGTGTTTCATAACGAGCCGATGTGTAGGGCTTCGAAAGGAAAGCTGTGTGGAGCAGAGCTGCAGAAGTGATTGTGTATACTCATGAGAAGACTCTGTATAGGTTTTCAGCCAGGCCGACATTGCATACAGTACAGTAGGTAGTCAACCAGAATGCCTATTATCGCCGCGCTCACTGCTGCAGCAAAACGACAGTGACCAAATCATTCGCATTTCAAAGTAATTCGTGAAATAACCACCAGGTGGCGCAAAGGGACATTTTGAAAAACAAGTAGTCAATTCATAAAAAAGTCATAACAATATGTATTATTGAAGAAATACCATGGTGATGATAATTTCCACATCCGAGTACTTTATACAACAAACATGAAAAATCAGAACCAGAGCTGACATTTACTTTACAATAATGAGTTTTATTTAAAAAAAAACACACAAAAAAAACTGTTGCACTGTATATAGCATATTTTTGTTTGTATCTGTTTATTATTATTTTAAAAAATGTTACTGTTACGGCACGCCAGGTCATGCCCACGTCTCCAGACAAGCCATGCTCACCTGCTCCTCCAATCCACACTCCACTCCACTCTTTCCCTTTTGCCGCCTCAATCTCCGCTTTCTGCACAACTGTTCTGTATCTCAGTTTAATCGCCTTTGCCTATTTAAACTCATCATCAAGCAACCATTCTCGGCTGAATTATTGCGTGCTCATAGCCCAGTTTTCTCGTGCCTCACGTCAAGTTTTATTCTCTCCTTCACATTGCCGACTTCTTTCCCTTTTTCATGCTTCTCGCCTCATGGATCAAACCTGTTCGGTACTCTAATGCTGACTGAACTCCCGGCTTTGATCTCCCGCTTCCGCTTCATGACCACTACTTTGTCTAGCCCGCAGGATTTATTGCAACACGGACCTCAGGTATTCGCTTCAGGAATTAGAGCTTTCCTCTTCAGCGCTTCTGTCCGCAACTGCCTTCACACTGCACGTTGGATGTCGCACGCACCTTGTCACTCTGATCTCCAGTGCCTCCCTCTCGTCAGCACCTTCACTGAATACACAAGCTTCTCTTTTCCTCTAACCAGAACATTATGTACATTAAAACAGAAGTTTTAATGAATTAAAACATTCAGTTCAGTTGTCTGCTCTTGGGTCCTCCATGCCTGCCTGACCCGGACCACCCGTGACAGTTACATTTAAAAATATATATATAAATAACTGGAAAAATAGACTTTGAGAAAAGAAAATTAGCATAACTCAAAAAAAATTCTAACATTTGTGTAAATGTTTCATAGAATTGTTTTTCGATTTTTGTACGAAATAATACACTCCAAAAAATGCTGGGTTGTTTCCCCAATAAGATATTATTGGGGTGCTCATGTTGGGTCAAATAAGTAGTGGGTCATTTACAAATGAACACCTGCTTGGATTATTTTGAACCAACAACGGATTTGTTCTTTATCCCCTGGTTTCTCAAACGGCAACTGTACGAAATATTATTGTTACTGTGTCACAAAGTGTAGTTTTAAGTGTTGTTTATGCGAGAATGCATGTGTATACAGCTCAAAATCTCCATCTTCTATTGAAGATGTTGTCTATTTAAAAAAAATTGCCATAACAAATTTTTCAGCCCACATTTAATCAATAATATTTTTTAAAGTTTTATTGTTCTTAATGTCATTAATAGTAATAGACGTATAATAATAGTAATAGTTAAACTAATAGTTAAATAACTACTAGTTAAAATAAATCGTTAAATTATTCAGATGGGGATGGGAATCGCTAAATTGAGTTAGTTGTATTTTCTTATTCTGTGACAATCTATTTACATTATGTGAAGTGTAAATTTGGGGACCTAGCCAGTCTAGCCTTCCCTGCAATCAGAGAAAATTAATCAACACATTCTGACCAATGAGAATCAACAGTGCACCAGTACTGTCATACAAGAAAATCTCCACTCCTATTCATTTCACCATGCACCAAATGATCAAAGGGGAACAGTACACTGAAACCTGAGATTGGAGCTTGTAGTTTGTCTGTGAAAATTACTTGTGAAAATGAAAAAGTTCCTGGGAAATATTATGATGGTCATCCAAAAACACTATAAACATGAAGAATATTAAGAATATTAAAATATCTAATGTAACTCATTCTATACATAGAACACTCGCAGCAAATTAAGCACTACAGAATAATCACAAACACCTGGGTTAGGGTTCACCTTGGTAACCTGTTGTCACGGTTACTGTTTGCCGGACAAACAGAGACACGAAAGCAGAGGGGAAAGTGAACAAAAGACTTTATTGAGAACTAAAACACTGGGAACAAAAGGAACAGAAACCAGGATAAACTAACTATAAACATTACAGACAGACAGAGACAGACAGACTAGGAGACATGGAGCTAAACAACACAGAGCTAGAAACTAGACACGGAACCAGGAGAACACAGAGAGCAAGGAGAACACAGAACCAGGATGAACATAGAGCAAGGAAGACACATACCAGAACAAACAGTAAACCTAGGCGAACAGATGCAAGACAAGGACAAGACAGAACTGAGGAACATTTATAATTGCAACACTAATTAGCACCCTCAGTTCAGGTGAGCGTGACCACCTGACTGAGGTGCATTCTGGGAATTAGAGTCCAGAACAACAACAGAAAACAAAACACACAAAATGGAGTTCGTGGGCGCTTTGGCGCCCTCTGGTGGTATCCCGTGACACCTGTGAAGCATGAAACATGAATTTTAAATCAATGACATATGGTAAAACAAAGTGTTAATTTATACACACGTGGACAAAATTGTTGGTACCCTTCGGTCAATGAAAGAAAAATTCACAATGGTCACAGACATAACTTTAATCTGACAAAAGTAATAATTTAAAACAAATCTATGAATGTTAACCAGTGAAAGTCAGTCATTGCTTTTCAACCATGCTTCAACAGAATTATTTTAAAAAATAAACTCATGGAACAGGCCTGGACAAAAATGATGGTACCCCTAGAAAATACTGAAAATAATGTGACAAAAGGGACATGTTAATTCAAGGTGTGACAAATCAAAGAGACGGATAATCTGAATGGTAATAAAAGAGCCCAGAAAGACTTCTAAAGAGAGCCAAGGTGCTCAAGGAACATCAGTGTCAGATCGCACCATCCGTCGTTGTTTGAGCCAAAGTGGACTACATGGGAGAYGACCAAGGAGGACACCATTGTTGAAAACAAATCATAAAAAAGCCAGACTGGAATATGCCAAACTACATGTTGACAAGCCACAAAGCTTCTGGGAGAATGTCCTATGGACAGATGAGACAAAAATGGAACTTTTTGCCAAGGCACATCAGCTCTATGTTCACAGACGGAAAAATGAAGCATATGAAGAAAAGAACACTGTCCCTACTGTGAAACATGGAGGAGGCTCTGTTATGTTCTGGGGCTGCTTTGCTGCATCTGGCACAGGGTGTCTTGAATCTGTGCAGGGTACAATGAAATCTCAAGACTATCAAGGGATTCTAGAGAGAAATGTGCTGGCCAGTGTCAGAAAGCTGGGTCTCAGTCGCAGGTCATGGGTCTTGCAACAGGACAATGACCCAAAACACACAGCTAAAAACACCCAAGAATGGCTAAGAGGAAAACATTGGACTATTCTAAAGTGGCCTTCTATGAGCCCTGACCTCAGTCCTATTGAGCATCTTTGGAAGGAGCTGAAACATGCTGTCTGGAAAAGGCACCCTTCAAACCGGAAACAACTGGAGCAGCTTGCTCATGAGGAGTGAGGAGGCCAAAATACCTGCAGAGAGGTGCAGAAGTCTCATTGACAGTTACAGGAATCGTTTGATTGCAGTGATTGCCTCAAAAGGTTGTGCAACAAACTATTAAGTTAGGGGTACCATCATTTTTGTCCAGGCCTGTTCCATGAGTTCATTTTTTTTTTTTTTATAATTCTGTTGAAGCATGGTTGAAAAGCAATGTCTGACTTTCATTGGTTAACATTCATAGAATTCTTATTTATTATTACTTTTGTCAGATTAAAGTTATTTCTGTGACCATTGTGAGTTTTTCTTTCATTGACCGAAGGATACCAACAATTTTGTCCACGTGTGTATTAAAAACACGAACACCTTTAGTCTCACCCACTGATGCCCAAGGAAAATAATCAGAAGCAGGAGTTTCATCTGGACAGAAATCTGCTCCATTTCTGATTCTCTGATTTTATTTTTTATTTTATTTTTTTTTTACTCTTTAATTTTCACAATTTCTTTCAGTTCTTTTTTCACTGTCTGGATGAAAAATTCCAGATTGAAGCATAATATTATTTGTAAAGTAACTAACAGTGATCTTTCTGTTTCATCACACCACACTGATGTTGATTATTTTCCATTAACAGTACACACCTAAGTCATTTATTCATCACAAATTACACTTTTTAACAACTCAGGCTCGGCAAAATATAAAGAAATGAATTAAAATAGCTACCTGGAACTAAGGCAATAAAAGATATTTCCATATAAAAGACAAAAAAGGGTGCACTTTGAGAGAAAGAAATAAAGCTTTCACACGCTGTCACCATTAGTGACTGATATAGAGAGGAGTTGCACTGCCAAAGCCCTTACAAATGTCTGATTTATTTATTGTCCTAAAATATAATTTGCATCTGAGAAACAATATGAATAACAAACATGTAAGCATGCATGTGATGTTATAAAAGTTAGAATTCCTCCAACTGCACACATGAGAAACACATGTTAAAGAGTAAATAATGTGTGACATAATGTACACACACACACACACTGCTGTGTTATTGACTGACAGGAGAATACACAACATATGAATAATCCTGTTCATCATACATCCTCTTGAGCCTCATCTTCTCAGAGAACTGTAGAGCAGAAAAAAGCATTAATCACTTTAACTGGTTGTAGTGAGACATTATATTACTGTATGCATAATTATTCCATTAAAGCGGTGAAAAAAATCATATCATTTATATGATATTTATTGTTGTCCTTTATTACTGTTCGCTTGTTAGACTGATCTCCCCCCAAAAAAACTCAAATATTTTAATAATCTAATTATGTTAATTAAATTAACCTGTACATGAGGAAGTCCAGAGAATTCATTTTACAGTAAACAATGTTTAAGAACCAAAAATAAAAAAATAAATAAATCAACATAATCATTTCTTAAATAATGTATTGTTAAACAAATTCTTTTGTATAGTGTATTTTACATTTAAAATTTTAATGAGTGGATTTTGATTATAAATGTAAAAGTAAAACTGAAAATATTTAGGTTTTTACCTCATTATCATCTGCCTCAACACCTACAACAACAACAACAACAACAACAAAGAGAACATTATTATTATTATTATTATTATTATTATTATTATTATTACATGAGTAAGCATTTACCTCTTTGTGTTTGCTGGTGCTTAAAGATCAAGACACAGAGAAAAATCCCAATCAAGGCACCAAACACAATGACGAGGATGAAGAACACAGGAAGAGACTCTGAACATTGAAGGAAATATAAAATAATGTATAAACAGTTAGACATCGAAAATATCGCCACTGTGGTCATTTCTTTTTTAATTAAAACTATATTAGGAAATATTTGTGCATTTTTCCCAGAGTGACAAGGCTGTAAACTCTCAACATGTTCCACCTAAATTGTTTTACTTATATTATGGCAGGACGGTTAGGTAATTATTCATGAGAGAATTGAATGGAACTTGAGGACATTGATTGAAAAATGTGAATATGCGGAATGGAATTTAAAATATATTCAATGAGTTGTCTGAGAAAGCTGCGCCACACAAAATGTACAGAACTTATCATATATTTAATATCATATCATCAATATATTTCTCGTCCTGAAGTGTGTTTTTGCCTGTACTTTAGCATCAATATTATTTTGTTTGACTTAAAAAAAAAAAAAAAACTAGCAACGTTATGCTTTAATTGTGATTTTCTAGTAATTCAATTAACAGAAAGTGGCAACAAATTTGATTAATGAATTGTTTTTAAAAGTTTTTAGTTTTGTTGCACTGAGCTAGAGGGTCCCTGCAAATATATAATGAACCTTTTTGTCTAACATTAAGCCATATGAGTACTTAGTTTGCTTCTATAAAGTGTCATCCAGTAAAGTCAAAGTGGGACAATCCTACAATGAAAGGTTCAACAATCTTATATGAGTTTGATCATCAGGTGTCCAGATTGTATTAACCTGCATTGCACCTGATACTCTACACTGACATTATTATCTGTTGCAGCAAGAAATCAGCTTTCACTCTCTACAGCTCTAGTTTATTAGGACCTTTTGGTACTTCTCGCACTAACTCCTTCTCCAAGCTGCTGTGCTGAACCACACAGGTGTAGGTGTGTTTCTGCAGCTCCTCAGCTGGGACTTTCAGAATGCTTCTCTTCTGGAAGCTTCCATCCTGGTTGGGTAACGTCTCTCTGAGCTCCACGTCCTCACGCACGTCCTCTCCATCTTTCTGCCAGGTGATAATCACTCCTTTGGGGAAGAAACCTGTAGCGTGACACACCATCTCTGGGGAAGGAGAGTTTATCCTGAACACTGACACCTTAGGAACAACTGTAGAGACACATAGACAGAAATATTACAACACTGTC
>QMIH01002089.1:88198-106156 GCA_003987875.1 Clarias batrachus
TAAAATACATTTCGGCTGACATTCTAATGTTTTTATATTATTACTTTGAAAGTATATGAGAGTGGCAGTGGCCCGATATCTTATGCATGAAAGGTCTGAGCATTAAAGCATCGTTAGGGACCGGTACTCTGTACTGTATACTGTATATCTTCAAAATGACACGCTTGATTTAATCATAAAAATGTGTGGACAATGCAAGAACTGCAGTTAACTGAATCAGTCACTGCACCACCTGGCGGAATTATACAGCATTGCAACCATCTTATTAGAACAACGCAAAGGGGCGTTTATGGGGCGTGGCTTCGTTCACTGCGTCATCGCGGGGGATCACGTACCATTCACGGACCCTTCAAGGAATCCTAACGGATAGGGAAGGGTCCTTGCACGGACCAGCCGGCTGTTTGAAACTGCTTCATCTGTAATTCCCCATTTTTTCAAAATGAATTGATCCTTTTCCTGTAAGACCGTGCCTCGTGTCCGTGGTGCTACCCGTGCACAAAGGGTCGAACCCGTTACAAAGACTATCAAATTTCAATCTGTCCACAAGTTTAACACAGTTACTGAAAATTGACAAATATTAATGAATGTTACACAAAGTTTTAAATTGCTTATTATTTTTTTTATAGATTTTTACAATGATCATATATAAAGATCTGAATCCTAGCACAAACATTCTGAAACTCTCGGCTCAAAGAAAATTTCATTGATCGGACCTTATTATATTTTAATTCAGTTCCCCTGTTATAGCCTTTTTTTCTAGAACTAATACAATAATCTTTTTCTCTCCTGTGCTCCATCTCTCTCTCTCTCCCTCCTAAGCACAAAAGCTCACACTCCAACTTAGACATTTACTTTTAACATAGTTACACCCGTTTCTTCTACGAGTTGTGCTATGATCTCACCTCACATAGGATCTGGCAAATGTCAATATTTTCTATTGAGAAAATGAAAAGCAAAGTGACAGCAACAGCTTTTGCTGTACTTTATTTTGCTTCTGACTTTTTTTTGCATACAAGCAAATAAATCTGTTTAATAAATTGTTCTATTGACTACCAGATCAAATGTGTGTACAGCAGCAGTTTCAAGGATTTAGACATGAGTACATGAACATGTTCTCCACCTCTAGTTCCACCTCTAGACTGTCCCTTTTTTAATGTAACTTTATTCACTTAAAATACAAGGCACAGACTAGAATTTAAAGTGTTAACTTTGCTGGCAAATCCTTATTCTACCAAAGCCTTTTTGAAAATTGCTGGACAAATAAATTTGATCCTTGGAGGGCCCATCTCACAACTTAAGGGACTCAAAGGATCTGCTGACAACACCTGATACCCTGGTTCCAGATACCACAGCACATTTTAGCAGCACGAGAGGGAGCTACACAATTTCAGACAGGTGGTTTTAATGTTCTGGGTGATTATTGCGTACAATAATTGTCACATACAGTGGAACCTCGGATTGTGAGTAATGCAGTTTACGAGCAAGACGAGCAAAGATTTAAAATAAATTTTGACTTGAAATAAGAGCAAGTATCACGTATCACGCATGTACTCGTTTTGACACCAAGCGTCACGTGATCACAACTGAACCAATTATTTTTCTCTCTCTTGCACTGTGGAATTGTGGGTAATGGTCTTCCCTGTTGGGTCTTAGTGCTCGTCTCTTACTGGCATAATCAACGTGTCCCTCTCTGTTTCAGCGTGTCTCCTATGTGTGCGTGCGTAATTTGACACCTACACACCTAGAGACCTACACACCCATCCACACCCACACACACTCGCCTTTACACCCCCTTCCCCGACATCTCTCACACACACAGACACTGCTCTACACAGAAAACTGATCTGTAGCGATTCTTTTCAACAGTCAAGTGCTGGTACATTTTTTTTTTTTTTTACTTTACGGCAGTGATTCTGTTAGTATCCACTCACTCGAGTGTCAGAGATAACTTTTTTCTTTTCCCATTAAAATGGTGTTTCCGTTGTGTGTGCGTTTGTTGTGAAACTTAAAAAGCGAGGCGGGGGGAGGGAAGAGAATTTTTACTGTGTAAGATGAGGCGAGGGAAGGGGCTAATTCCACACGCATGCACGCACGGCGCCTGCGCGCACAAATGGAAACACTTATCTGTCGGGATTTATTTTAACTTTAAGGTAAAGTGCAGGTTAATTTGTTTTATTTTTACTTTATATATTGTATGAATAATTTTTATGTTTTTTTAGGGCTGCGGAACGAATAAGTTGAGTTTTCATTATTTCTTATGGGAAATTTTTATTTGGTTTATGAGTGGCATGAATGCAAACACACTTCCAGAACAAATTCTGCTCGTAATCCAAGGTTCCACTGTATTTCTATAAAGATATTATGGAGTAATGTATGGAGTACTGACCAAAAATAATGATGGTGAATACATGCACAATACCACTATGATAAAAGCTGACTGTAAATTTGACATTTTAAAACATTACATCATTAAAACATGCTCTTTTCTGTGGTAAAAGCTCACCTGAGTCACTGGGCAGAACTTCCACACTCCAGGCCTCACTTGTAGTCTCTGACATTGTTGAACCACAGGGATCCAAAAGAACAGGGCCAGGTGCAGCAAAGCAGAGAAGACTCCCCAGCATGTTTTCCACCACAGCACCTGAACAGAAAGTATAAGTAAGGGCATTAACAACTAATCAACCAAATTTATATACTTTAATAGTACTTGCCAGCAACTTTCATTATAGTTTTGTGAGCTATGTTAGAAGCTCATAGTCATAAAGTGGCATTTGATTCAAATTTGCCTGGAAATTGTGAAGCTTGGTAAAACATCTATGAACTCCTCTTAAGTACAGGAATTGTATATTATATTAGACCAGGACTGCTCAAATCCAGGAGCACTTAAAAATGTCCACTAAATCTGCCAATTACCTGGCAATTAACATGTTAGCTAATTATCTAGTTAAATCAGCTGAGTATGAGCAGAAAAATAAATAAATAAATCACATAACCATGCTGAAAACTGGCCCTCTAGTAAGGGATCTGAATAACCCTGCATTAGACTATACCTCAAGACATAAATCAGTATGCAATCATTCCTGTGTTAGCTTGTAACAGTGAAATGTCAGAGATGATTAATTTTCAATAAACACTAAGCATTGTAACAACTGTATTATTTTACTACTGTACTATTACTGTATTATTTTATGAATATTTAATAAATATTTTCTCCACTTTGATGTCATACAAGTTTGATCAAAATGGCAGTTGTTCACATTACTACTTGATGAGCTGCAAATTACTCAACAATGATTAGTCTAGAATTTCTCCCTTAAACATCAAGCACATGAATTCAGCACTGATGAGCGGTGACTAGCAGGTCTGCAAAATTTAATCAAGATTTTGTTATATAATTCTGCATATTTCTTATTTATTTATTATAATTATATAATAATAATGATAATAATAAAACATGGCAAAGCAATTATTCCACTTAACCTCATCACTTTATTACACCAACATGTTGTGACATTTCCTTCACATCTATGTGTCATGGATTTTTGGAACCATGCTGATTACAGTGTAAATGTGACGTAAATTATTTTCAGTGTGAATTTTAATATATTTGTTCATATTGGGTCGCAATTCAAATATCTGAATAAAAGTAATCAAATCTTGAAAGTTTAGGTTAGAAAATACAGGTGATAAAAATGTCATTTAAATTAAATGACAAGAAAAATCAGATATTCAGGTCAGAAAAAAACAGTAATCAGAAAAGGCAAACAAGTCAGGCATTAACTGAACTCAATCCTGACATACCTCAGAGCTAATGGAGAGAGGGCTTTGGTTATTTATTTATGCATTATTCACATTTTATGGCAATGCATTGTGCCATGGTAACAAAGATAATCATAAGCTTGAGCTTTTTTGTCTTCAGGAGAGAACAGTACATGCCTAATTTGTAACAGACTTTATTTTCAATTTTAAACAGAATTAAAATTGATTTGGTGGACAATAGCTACAAAAGGCAAAGTTGGAAAATAATTACATCCATGACATCTAAAATGACATGAAATAAGAATAGCTAAACAAAGCCACTATGCCACTAATGCTGTCAACGAACTGTCTGACATTTTGCAAGATGAGACAGCTGCATTTAAAATCCATAGAACATGTCTCTGTTTATGGATTGCTATCAAGAAATTTTTAAACATTCAGGCGGCACCTGGTATTTCAGCTTAGCTCCAGCTTAGCTCATGCTCATTCGCTCTGCACTCTCCAGCTAACTTTCAAACTCAACAAAACCAAAATATCTCAACACAATCTCAAAGTCTGGTTGTGCAGGTGTATGCGCAGATACACACGTGGACAAAATTGTTGGTACCCTTCGGTCAATGAAAGAAAAACTCACAATGGTCACAGAAATAACTTTAATCTGACAAAAGTAATAATAAATAAGAATTCTATGAATGTTAACCAATGAAAGTCAGACATTGCTTTTCAACCATGCTTCAACGGAATTATAAAAAATAAAAAAAAACTCATGGAACAGGCCTGGACAAAAAAGTTTGGTACCCCTAGAAAATAGTGAAAATAATGTGACCAAAGGGACATGTTAATTCAAGGTGTGTCCACTAATTAGCATCACAGCAACAATTTTGTCCATGTGTGTATGTGCGCATCTCAACCTTGCACAAGGGAAAGAACAATCAACATTTAAAACAAATAAAGCGACATACATGTCATCTCTCAAACAAAAACATGCTCACATTCAGTCCCTCGCTCTTGCACATGTTAGAGGAAAAAAACTGAAAGCACGAAGACAAATTTAAGTTCCCACAAAGTCCACTTCACCCGGATTTCTGTCCACCATTCGTTTATCAATTTATTTATTTTAATGAGGGTGGACAGGAACACTGCGTATGTAGTATTTGGTATGTTTAAGCTGGCAAAGCTGGGTTACGCACCACTTGAAGTATCATTGAATTGTGAAAGAATGGCAAATATGGGACATGAAAAATTTTACAGATTGCAGAAGCTAGAAATGTTTTATCTCTGATCGATGTTTTATAGTGATAGTGGGGTTCTTTATATTATTACCTTTCTGACCGAGCTAACTTTAGAATGGTTAAAGGTCGTTCCAAGCTCACTCAACTTCATACTTACTGACGCTTAGGAAATGTGGTCCACTCAAAGATTTCCAAATTGTTTTATATCCCTGGGCTAATTTATGCAATGATACAATTTGATCATGGACATCCACATAAAGTTGCTTGAACATCATGGCTTGATTTTTGTCATTGCATTGTCCATTGTAGGACCTTATGGACCTTGTGACTTTTCAAACTATGCCCAATAAATTATATCTGTAGCCGGTGAAATCTGATTTGTAGACACATTTCAAGGATACTTCAAGCAGACAGGATGTACCTAATAAAAAAATAGAGTGCCATATCAAATGATGTGAATATTTTGCCAATAAAAAAATTCTAAGTAATTACAAATCAAAAATGAAAATGTGCTTTTTCATAATTTTGTGCTGTGTGTAAAATGATTGGATATAATTGCCCGTTTCCCTTTCAAAATAAAATCCACAAGCATATAAAAGGGTTTAGATATTTTCTGAATCCTGCAGGAATAAAGACCCTCTGCCCTGCCTGAGAGGCACCATAAACAGAGCTGTGAAAAACATCACATACAAAGAAAGCAACAGGTTGGTGATGGAAATGGATTGACAAACTTAAAAAAAAAATTTTTTAAAGTGTTATTTGGTTTAAAACTCTTGCTCACCTAAAAAATTAGCAAGATCAGCCATGTTTTAAAATCTTTAAAACATCAATGTAATTTCAGCAAATAAAGCTTAAATTATTATCCATCATTTCATTAATCTTTTTATCCCAAATACAAATCTTCAGTCTATTTGCCTTTCTATTTTAATAATTCAAAATTGGACTATATATTGACAGATTGAAACATGTTCGTCATCATCAAAAATTGTAATTGGCCCCTTCATGTTGAAACTATTACACTGTATTTGTGAACAGCCGTTGAAGAATACATTATAGCCCAGAAATCTGGAGCCATAAGCATTTTTCCTTTGATTACTTTTTTCTTTTTATCTACATTTAACTACTATGTCGTATGTAGTGAGACGATATAATTGTGTAGTAATTTTACTTTAAAGTCAACTATTTGTTCAAATACTATGGAAAAGGATTACAACCACCAAAATAAATTTATTTGAGATTAACCCTTCTATTACCTTCAAAGTTTCTAACATCTGTTATCCTTGGGGTCATAATTAAAATTGTTACCCTAATTTATGTGTAAAGTCACTGAATACGAAGCAAAAAAAAAAAATTCAATAATTTATTTTGAGACTTTAGCATTGAATGGGGTCAAAATGACCCCCAAAGTAATAGGAGGGTTAATGTCAGCATTCTGACGTTCTCTCAGATAAAACCTTCTGAGATTAGTGTCAGAACTTTAATTAATAGGATTCAGACGTTTTTCTCAGAATACTGACTATAAAAGAATTCTTAGAAATTCTTTGATTTTAAAGATCAAAATCAGAATTCTAAGAAACACAGCATAAATATTTTTAATGGTGACCCTAATCCTCTTCTGTACAAATAATCGAAGGAGCAAAGTTAAATTATTCCTTTTCCTTTAATAAAAGTGAGAACGCATAAGTCCCATTTCTGTCACGGCTTAACTGTCAATGAGTCACATATATACAAAGTAAACAATTTTATAATATTAGAATTTATTCTCATGAGACAGTTACTTAATGGAATATCTTACCTGATATCTCCTGAAGTCTGTCTTCATCTATATTAGGATCAAAGTCACTACCAAGGACATCAGTGCTCCAGGTTTCACTAACAGTCTCAGAGATATCCCGATCATCTGTCAAACCCATCATGTCCCGAATCTCAAACTTTCGGAGTTTATCATCCAGATTATCCTGCGTGGTGGCTAAAGACAAAAATCAATATGTGCATTATACACTGGCAGGTACGGGCATAACAGTTGTACCTTTTAGAAGTATCCACATACACACTTATCCACATACAGTACACACTTCTGTTCATAGGTTTACACATCCAGGCAGAATTTTGAAGTTGTGTACTGGTCTTTAAAGAAAAGAGTTTATTAGACAATTAGACCCTTTTTCTTTTCTCAGGTTGTAATGCTGCTCATTCTTCTTGGTAACTAGTCTCAGATTTTTGGGTTTTGCATGAACTACACAGTGGAGATCTTGCCCAAGTGTGACACTTAAAGTACTTGGGATAAACTGAAGGAATCGGTTCAATTCTCACTTCATCAATAAAAGACCTTGGCCAAAAAACTGAATGCTACTTTAAACAGAAATAAATGTTCTTATGTTGCATAAAGCTGTTGAAACAGTGTGACAATGTTTTTTTATGTGTAAAAATATATGACTAACAGAACAAATACCGTCTGATACCAACAATAAGACCATGATCACGGTCACTGAGATCACAAGTTTTTATTCCATTGTAATGCCCGATATGAATATTAACTGAAATCCTTGACTTGCATCACTGCAAGTTTATGCTGGTTCTCCGCAAAGCTTCGTTCTTTCTTGTTTACTCATATTATCTTCAGAGGTAAGGAGTCTGCCTAAAGGATGGAGATTACCCACCCTGTCAACTGGTGCAAACAAAACAACTTGGGGCTCAATGTCCTAACACAGTGGAAATGCTAGTAGACTAAAGAATCCAATCACTCGGTGTGGCTCCCCAGTCAGAATTGTGGAGTAATTTCCTGGGCACCCAGGACCTCAAGCTGAAGCTTAACATCAGCTCCCAAACATTGAAGGTACAACAGAGAATGTACTTCTTACGGCAACTCCGTTCAACCTGACGCACGCCATCATTGTACATTTCTACTCATTTCTACCTTTTTCCTGAGAAGCTCAATGCTAGATTGGCTATACCAATATAAACCAATATCTACAGTCGTGGCCAAAAGTTTTGAGAATTACATAAATATTGGAAATTAGAAAAGTTGCTGCTTAAGTTTTTATAACAGCAATTTGCATCTACTCCAGAATGTTATGAAGAGTGATCAGATGAATTGTATAGTCCTTCTTTGCCATGAAAATGAACTTAATCTCGAAAAACCTTTCCACTGCATTTCATTGCTGTCATTAAAGGAGCTGCTGAGATCATTTCAGTAATCGACTTGTTAACTCCGGCGAGAATGTTGACGAGCACAAGGCTGGAGATCATTATGTCAGGCTGATTGGGTTAGAATGGCAGACTTGACATGTTAAAAGGAGGGTGATGCTTGAAATCATTGTTCTTTCATTGTTAACCATGGTGACCTGCAAAGAAACGCGTGCAGCCATCATTGCGTTGCATGAAAATGGCTTCACAGTTGAGGATATTGTGGCTACTAAGATTGCACCTAAATCAACAATTTATAGGATCATCAAGAACTTCAAGGAAAGAGGTTCAATTCTTGTTAAGAAGGCTTCAGGGCGTCCAAGAAAGTCCAGCAAGCGCCAGGATCGTCTCCTAAAGAGGATTCAGCTGCGGGATCGGAGTGCCATCAGTGCAGAGCTGCTCAGGAATGTCAGCAGGCAGGTGTGAGCGCATCTGCACACACAGTGAGGCCAAGACTTTTGGAAGATGGCCTGGTGTCAAGAAGGGCAGCAAAGAAGCCACTTCTCTCCAAAAAACACATCAGGGACAGATTGATCTTCTGCAGAGAGTATGGCGAATGGACTGCTGAGGACTGGGGCAAAGTCATATTCTCGGATGAAGCCTCTTTCCGATTGTTTGGAGCATCTGGAAAAAGGCTTGTCTGGAGAAGAAAAGGTGACGCTACCATCAGTCCTGTGTCGTGCCAACAGTAAAGCATCCTGAGACCATTCATGTGTGGGGTTGCTTCTCATCCAAGGGAGTGGGCTCACTAACAATTTTGCCCAAAAACACAGCCATGAATAAAGAATGGTACCAAAACACCCTCCAACAGCAACTTCTTCCAACAATCCAACAACAGTTTGGTGAAGAACAATGCATTTTCCAGCACGATGGAGCACCGTGCCATAAGGCAAAAGTGATAACTAAGTGGTTCAGGGACCAAAACATTGAAATTTTGGKTCCATGGCCTGGAAACTCCCCAGATCTTAATCCCATTGAGAACTTGTGGTCAATCCTCAAGAGGCGGCAAAATACTGACTCTTTGCATAAATGTCATGTTATTGTCGATAAAAGCCTTTGAAACGTATGAAGTGCTTGTAATTATATTTCAGTACATCACAGAAACAACTGAAACAAAGATCTAAAAGCAGTTTAGCAGTAAACTTTGTGAAAACTAATAGTTGTGTCATTCTCAAAACTTTTGGCCACGACTGTAAACATTTAAAATTGCCACTCAGTACTGTTCAAAATCTGATATTAGGTGTAAAATAAAAGATTATGTTGATACTAAGCTACGGTCAGGTAGACCAAGAAATATTTCACCCACTACTGCCAAAAGAATTGTTCCAGATGCAAAGAAAAACCCACAAACAACTTCAAGAGAAACACTGACTGCTCTGGAAAAAGGTGGTGGTGGTGTTTTAAGGTGCACAATAAAGAGGTACTTGAACAAAAATGACCTGCATAGTTAAGTTGCTAGAAGAAAGCCGTTACTGCACCCATGCACTGCACTTTTGGTGAAAAGTACACTATCCCCACTGTAAAACTGAGCATGGGCGCTCTTGGGTGTTCCAACATGACAATGATCCAATGCACAAGGCCAAGTTGACCCTCCAAAGGCTACAGCAGAAAAAGGTGAAAGTTCTTGAGTGGCCATCACAGTCTCCTAACCTCAATATCATTGTGCCACTATTGGGACCTTGCAAATGTGCAGTTCATGCAAAACAACCAAAATATTTACAGGAACTGGAACTTTTTGCCAAATGGACAGCCATACCACCAGAAAGAATTAAGGACCTCATGCATAATCATTGATGCTAAATGGGGCAATACACGATATTGGGCAATAAAGGTATGCAAACAGGGATTATTTCCTCATTTTCATTTTTTGAAGAAACTCCGTAAGTAAGTTGTTCCAAACATCTTGGAGAACAAACCATAGATCTTATTTTGATGTAGGCTGCCTCTAATCCTTCTCTCTTTTCAAATAATCTCAAAAAGACTTGATGTTGAGATCAGGCTCTCTGGTTTCAAATCATCACTTCCAGGATTCCTTGTTCTTCTCATTGCAAATTTAATTGGGGACCAATCAGATGCCTCCCCGGTGGTACTGCATAGCGGATAAGAATCTGGCCGTGTTTCTCAGAATCGAGGACACACTTAATCCTGACCATTTCTGCCAATGGAGTTGGACAGCCTTGCACTTGAAAGGAACCTCCACCACGCTTTGCTGCAAGCTCATTATTCTACTACTGTCCAGCACTTCGAAAAACAACCTACCCCCTTAGATAAATGTATGGCTTTTGGGCTGAAATTCTTCCATAAAGTCCACTTCTGGCTAGATTTCTCAAGACAGTACATAGGTATACCCAAGTCCCACTGGTTTCCACTAGTTCTTTGCTGATGGCACTGATGGAAATCTAACAGTGTTGAAGGAAAGTAAGTGTGATGGGTATTTCCTTGGTCATCCACTATGTCTATGGTCTTCAACATTGCCAGTTTCTTAGTGCTTCTTCAAAATAGCTTAAACAGTACATCTTGTCAGCCTGCTTTAAAATCGTTCACTGAGAGAGATGTTGCTGATGCAGTCTACCTACTGTATCTTGTTGCTGTGCTCAGTCTTACTATGGTGTATGACCTGTGACATGAAACGTCTTTCACAACCTCACCATGGTAGCAGAGTTTGGCTGCCCAGTTTTAAGCTTCTTACACAGCTGTTTGTTTTATTTAATGACTGGTTTTCAACAGAAATAGGGAATTGATGATCATTAGCACCTGCTTGGTATATCTGATTAATCGTATCTGACTCTGATTCTACAAAATCCCTGACTTACTGCAAATGTCAGAATTGATGCTGGTTTGATGCCAGTATAGACACACCAATTATTGATTTGGTTTAGCTTTTCTTATAAATACATATAAATATTAGGTTTTTGTTAGGAATATTAGGTTTCCTCCTGACAGTGTTAAAATTTCCAGATTTCTCTTCTCTCACCGTTCCGAGTTCTTCCTCATTCCTTATATGGCTCACGAGAAACCTTTACTTTCCTTGGATTTCTTTAGAACGTGTTAATGGCTTTTTATGTGTAAGCAGATGTGTGTGTCTAGCAAACCAGGTACAAACCAGGTAAAAAACTAGAGGACAATAAACACCAACATTTGCATGCATGTTTCTCTCCCAGAAGGCAAGCATGTCAGAGCCAACTGGTAAGTTTATCCAGGTGCTACAGACACAGCAAGCAAGCACATCAACCACTGGCAGTCAAGCTGGTATATTATGAAAGTCTTTTTTCCCCCTAATACTAGTGGCTGTAACATGTCTAGGCATTTAAGATAAGTCAGAATGACATAGCTGTTTTTCTATGTTGAAAAAGCGTTCTAAATGTTAATTTTCACGCTTTACATACAGTAACTAAACAACTACCTGAGGCATTGTGAACAATATCTACTTGTCTTGAAAGCAGGCAAGCATTAGCTAGCTTAATAACTCACCAAGATGAGCCTTTTTTAGTTTCATCTTCAAGAGAGCTAGTGTGCTTCCTTTTCAAATGTTCATAACATAACTAATGTATTCCAATGCCAGAATGGCAAATAATTTAATTTGTTGACAACTAATTGGTTCTTCAAACCACTCTTTTCACTATGTGAATTAAGTAAAAAGAGAGAGAAAGATAGGGCATCCATCAGTGAAAGATTAAATGTTTTTTGTCCCATACCAGGTCCCATGGTCCTATCTTTGCATACTAACTTTAAATCAGGAGAAAATGAATGGGGAAAAATAAGGCATATATTTCCACTTGGAAGGTTGGCACTTCCATAAGTATTTCGACAGTATCGATGTTCATACTTTTTCCACCGCAAATTTATTTGAAATGAAGCAACCAATGTGCAATATAAAATTCAATTTTAATTGAAGAATGTGGCAGCAGGAGCATGGTTGACCACTACTTTCAGATGGAGAGAAGCAGGTAAAACTGGCAGGGAACATCTAATGCTTTGCACCTCTGGCTACCTTTTAAGCGAAAACATCCCGTTTCTGGATGTGGTCAGATTTTAAATAATCTAAAAGATTGAGTGAAATACATTAGTCCAAACCTTGCTCATGCTCAAGTAGCTGCAGAGCTTCGACACCATTACCAACAGATGGCCCTGGGCCTAAGTCTGAAACAGATTCAGCTTCCATGTCCAGCGATGAGACAGAGTTGGAGCGGTTAGATGGCCCTAAAGAAACAAGAAAGAAAGTTTGTTCTTAAAAACTCATAAGCATGTTCTTTGAGAAACAATTTATATTAGGACTACATAACTTTCCTATAAGTGGATATGACTAAATTATGTGAATACACACCCTCAGAGACTCCTTCAAGATTGTCACTGCATAAAGAGAAGCGAAGGGTTTTGTCAGGTTTGCCATGCAGTTTAGCCTCATCAGTTGGTGCATCTCCATGAGCTTCATCAGAGAGTTGCAGGTTCAGTACCTAAAAGAAAACGATAAAATAATACATATATCTTTACTAGATTCACATCATTCATCTGCTGCATTTTTAGAAATTTTAAATGCTGAGATTTTAAAATGTTGATTTTATATGAAAATTTAAGCAGAGAGAAAAAAGTAAATATATCATCTAAATCTGCTGTATTCCTTTGTTTTTAAAAGACCTGTTTCTGTTTCAGGCCCTTGGTGAAAGAACTGTTTATGGAAAATCTAGGGTATTGAGTATTAACCATGTTAACACAATTTTGTTCCATTAGAGAGCACAATCTTTCTTTCTCTCACACCCAAACGCACACACATATTATAGCCCATTTGGAAATGCCAATCAAAGTACTGTACTGAGAGCCTGGCTGAAACTTTTGCTGTTTAAGAATACAGGCCTTTTGGACGAAGAGGTTATCAAACTTGCAGACTTTCCAGTGTTAAAAACATATAGTAAAAGTTTATTAAAATGCAGTCACAGTTCTCGACACAGAACACTGTTAAGACTTCTTAGGATTAGGACTTGTTAGCATGCAAGTAGTCTAAAAAAGAATAGAATTTTGACTTCAAGAGAAAGTAAATAAAACATTTATTATTGTTTGCCTATACAGTGTATTCTTATCATTAGTTTACTGATAATGATTGCAGTTGAATGCATGAGGGATAGAGCAAATTAACTCATCATTTGATCAGTATCGCCTGAAAGAAATCTACAGAGCTTACAAGAGAGGGTACAAAAGAAGGTTAAAATGGAGGAAAGAGAGAAAAATAAAAGACAGAATGAGGGCAATGAATGAAGGATAGCAACAAAGAGAAAGAAAGAAAGAAAGAAAGAAAGAATTGAAAGGGATGCATCTGACAAAAGTCCAGACCTTATTTTTTAATAATACTACTATTAACCCTACTACTTCCTTACCATGTTACTATTACTATTTTACCTTTCTTTAACCGTGGCACTGTTTGGATCAATTAAAAAAGTAATTTCATCTCCTTGTTACAATGATACTGCCACATAAAAACAGAAAAGAGAATTAATACTGCTGGGCTGTTGGCAAACCTCAAATCCAAAATGTCTTGATTGTGGACTTTTAATCAACATCTTTGCATGGCAACCAGGAACGAAGTTATCTATTTCAGTCATTTGATCTTATTAACTGATATGCCTGTTTACAAGGATGGTTCCACATAAAGTTCACAAAGATTGGGTCAGAGAATCTTGGAGATATGGAAGGGAAACCCAAAACCATAATACCTACCCCACTCAGCAAGTATAAAATAATTTTAAAAATAAAGCAAGGACATTGTGGATGTCAATTTGGGAAAGCAGATATGACTAAGGTTAAAAAAAAAAAAAAAACTATATTCATTCCATTTCATTTGTTACCTCATTTTCAGCCATCATTCCAGGCATAGTCTGAGAGGAAGTTCCTAATGAGATGACAAGCACTTCCTCAGGCATGACTTCCTGCTGGGGGTCCTGGTAACTGCTGTCTGCCTCATTGTCCTGAGTGATATTGGAGCGAGAGCGGCTTCGGGTAGCTGCTGAAAAATAAGCACATCAGTGCCATCTTTAATATAGCATTAAAGAGGGTAAAAACACTTAAACATTTAATCAGGAATGCTAAAAGGTGATAAAAATTTTTTTATCAGAACACAACGCATTCATTCATAAAATTACCTACCAGCCTACTAAGAAATTAACAATTATCTGTTTAACATGTAATCAGTATACCAGATTGTATATAAATAATAGAGAAATAGGTGGAAGGTGCTAAATAATCGTACTAAAACATATTTGTTAATACTGCCGTTAGTAAAACTGATACACACTGGTAATGAGGGAATCTGGAAATAGGAATCTGTCTCAAGTTAAAGCAAAAAATTTGACATAAGCTTGATCGCGAGTTAAATAAGCAGTCACCAAACTCCACGGCAATGTTTTCTCAGGGGTCATATTTTGTTAAACTACAAAACAATAAAAAAAAGAATTTTACATTGTATGTCTAAATAATGTGTACACAACATTAACTTAAGACCACCCCAACCACAAATTTGAAAAAAAAAAGGCATCTCTTCACCTTGTACTTTATTGAAATCACTACAGCAAAGAAATATTTGAGAACTTGGCATGTGAATTAAATTGTTTGTTGAAAATACCCATATTTACAAGGTGATGTAATAAACATATCAACTAATTGTTATAGTATACAAGGAGTTTCAAAGAAAGCCCTAATCTTGATAGAGCAAGAATGGGATGAAGCTCTGCAAATTGCCAACAATGCTTTCAGGATAAGATTCACCAAAGTTAGTACACAATCAAGAAATTCAAGGCAATCCATCAAATCTCGATGTGGGCAGGGCTCACAGGCATCCGAATGGCAGCAGATTCCAACCTGTCTGTCAAGTTTCATGAGTTTTTGAGCATGTTAAGACCCCCAAAAAGTCCAAAAGGGTGGCGAATAAATAAATAAATAATCCTCAGGAAAACAAAGAGGCTTCTGCGCACCTTATATATATTTGGGCCCTAATAATATTTCTTACGGGGAAATTCACTTTTATATAGGAGTGCTTTAGATTACAAGCCCACTTACGAAATGAAATATGCTCGCAATCCAAGGTTTAACTGTAATTATTTTGAAAAGCAATTACTTCAAAAGGTCTTCAACATGCCCTGTAGGCACGTTCCAAGCCTAGGTTTCAATTACTTGGAGGTGTGCTCCAGAGTGTGTTGGGAATTAAAGAGTACATACTGTTTTCTATACAAGTTCCGTTCAATATAATTTAATGTTGAGGCTTCTGCCCCCTTTACTGTCTATTGTACAAACCTGGAAGGCCATGTGACAAGCTCACGAGTAAATTTGATTGATGAGTTTTGTGGGAGAGCTAATGGCCATTTCTACTTATTCCATGTACAGATTTACCACAATAGGGAACACAGGTAATGGTATACCCATGTTTTATATGTATAACCATGTATAACCATGTTTTTATACAGAAAAACATTCTCCTTGTTTAAAGTAGGTGTTAGTCAAGCAGAGGTCGAGTAGGGCACATATACAGTATGGTCTGGGTTGAGACCATCTATTAGATAGCTTGCTGTCTTCTAATAGTCGGTTTCTCTCAGTCTTGACTGCCACAGTTATTGGAATGCTTGCAAACAGTGACATTGTGACATTGTACAATACCATAGTATCATCTGGGTTCAATTTATTTTTGAATCAGAAAAAGTAAAATATTCTATTTAACTTCTGTTAAATATACCAGATATTTGTAAAAATATACATGTAATAATAATAATAATAATAATAATATTGTCAATGATAATTTTATAAATGTTTTAGTAAATATAATTTTATTTAGCATGTTTTTAAACCTGAGTGATTTTGCCCATTTCATATACAAATGATTATAAAATTATTAACCTATACACTTATATGTACTGTGAATTGTTGTACTGGTTTAGTATTTAAGATTTTCTTTTTGTAGGTTGTTAGGCATATGTAGGAGTTCACGAACATGGTTTCCACTTTTGGTGGTCTTACCAGCAAGTGTATAAAAGCAGCACCCTAAAATTTAAATGCAACACGTTAAATGCAACTCGTGCTAATTTACTCACTTGATAAAAACACCAAAAAGACCCAAGTCCACAACACTGACTAAGAATATGTCCATTAAAAATGTAGTTTTCAAAAACTTTTATATTTTGTGTTTTTAGCGATTTTTAAATTCTATGATTTTCCCAGGATTTTCATGAGTTAAAAACACTATTTTACTATATGTCTCTATACTAGTAGTTCACTGATTTTACTTATTTCACATTAAAAAACATGTATGAACATTTCTGTCATAACAAATCTGACAGAAAATGTGGTGTTTGTGTGTGAGGAATAACTTTACCATTTGTGATTTGCAAAATCACAAGGCTAATGCAGCTGATGCTCATTTTCAATCTTCAGCTGTCCGATCTGCAAGCAACAAGTTTCCCCATTTTCAACTCTCCAGTTTAGTAATATCTAAGGGTGCTCCAAACACCATTTTTGCAGCCACTCACCATCAACGGATTGCTAGAAGAGCTGTTGGCCAATTCTGATCACAGGGGCTATTTGAAGCCACCCATCAGCAGACAAAACAATACTTGAATCAAATATCAAAGAAATTGTCATCAACTTCAAAAAAGGACCCCCACAGCAGCCCCCACTAACCATTAATGGTGCCGCAGTGAATAGGGTGAGCAGCAAGTGTGCCAAATATGCCAAGTTCCCAGGAATGCATATCTCTGAGGACCTCTCGCCTGGATGACAACCACTACAACGCTGGCCAAGAAAGCTCAGTCAGAATCTCTACTTCCTCCACAAGTCAGAATCTCTGCTTCCTCCACAAGCTGAGTCCCACCTCCCATCATGTGGTCCATCCACCAGGGCACCATTGAGGGCATCCTCACTAGCTGTATCACTGTGTGGTACAGAGGATGCACTGCCTCCTGTCGAAAAACTCTGCAACACAGTGATTGCAGCCAGCATGATCATCTGTGTCTCTCTGCCCTCCCTTGTGGAAATCTTCTACACCCACATCACTGGCAGAACAATCAGCATCACTGGAGATGGTTCCCACCCGTCAAACCTCCACTTCCACTCCACTTGTTTAGGCCTCATCACAGCACAGAGACAGCACTTGTTAAAGTAGTAAACGACCTCCTATGGGCCTCTGATCAGGGTTGCGTCACTATACTTGTGTTACTGGACCTCAGTGCAGCTTTTGACACAATTGATCATAGTATTCTCCTTCACAGATTAGAAAAGGTAGTAGGAATTAAGGGAACTGCCCTCTTGTGGCTCAGATCCTATTTGACTGATCGTTATCAGTTTGTAGATTTAGATGGTGACCATTCCTCATGTTCTCAAGTGGAGTTTGGTGTTCCACAGGGTTCAGTTTTAGGCCCACTGCTTTTTTCTCTTTACATGCTTCCTCTGGGCAACATAATTCGTAAACATGATATTAGTTTTCATTGTTATGCTGATGACACACAATTATATGTCTCAGCAAAACCAGATGAGAAAAACCAGTTTGCTAAAATTGAGCAGTGTGTGCAGGACATACGAGATTGGATGTTAATTAATTTTCTTCTGCTTAATCCTGATAAGACAGAAGTTCTAGTCATAGGACCACAAGTAGCTAGAAGTAAGCTTTCTGATCACACTGTAACTTTAGATGGCCTTTCTGTTCCATCAAGTGCAACAGTAAAAGACCTCGGTGTGATTATAGACTCCAGACTTTCGTTTGAAGCTCATGTAGATAATATCACCAGGATAGCTTTCTTTCACCTTAGAA
>QMIH01002089.1:107139-134639 GCA_003987875.1 Clarias batrachus
TTTTAATTTTTAATTTTAACACATCTCCTGTTACACTGAACTTCCAGTACACATTATTATGCTGATCAATCTCTGCTATCCGTTATCACCCAGATGAGGATGGGTTCCCTGTTGAGTCTGGTTCCTCTCAAGGTTTCTTCCTATTACCATCTCAGGGAATTTTTCCTTGCCACCGTCGCCCTCGGCTTGCTCATCAGGGACAATCCAATCTTATCTTGATTCACACACATTGCATAAAAACTTACTTCTTTTATTGTGTAAAGCTGCTTTGCGACAATGTCAATTGTTAAAAGCGCTATATAAATAAAATTGACTTGACTTGACTTGACTTGACTTCAGGGGGAAGATAACGAAGCCTCCATCAGCATGTAAGGATGCTGAACTTTGTCCATTACCTTACCCCTCTCCAACCTACTCATGAACTTTAAAAATCTACAGCTTCTTTCATTTCACATAAGACACTTTTTACTTTCTGCAGACATGATCCGGTTTACAAACACCTATTTAAAAAATTGTTACATATACAAATTCTTTAAATCTGACACCATTTGCACCTTTACACTTTACAGTATTTTTATACAATTGTAATACTGCAGCTATCTGTCTTGCACCTTATAAATGCCTATATACTGAGAATGTTTATATATATTTGGATTTATATTTGCACCTTACCAATTGTTTACATATATTTAGACATACATTTGTATATTAACAAAATTTATTGTTTACATTTACTCAAATGTATATTCATTCACATGATTACAAGATATATTCACTTGCTTTATTTATATTTATTATTACTAGTACACTGCTGTTACTTCAATAAAAAAAAATCAGTTTCTATATTGCATTGACTGCTGAAGTTTTTATAAAAACTTTCTATATTGCATTGACAATGTAAACAAAAGAAGAGAAATGGTATTTTGATTCCTCTGTATGTCTGCAAATATGGTGAGAATTGACCAATAAACGCCATGCACAACTCAAGTATTTGTTTTTGCAGATACTAACTTGCATCTCTTTAGATTACTGTGACTGATGCAAACTAACACAAGACACTAACACTACCACGATAAATAGATGATATAAAGATTAAAGATAAATATTTACTCGTCTGTTTTTTTTATGAAAAGCAATTTTGGTGACTGTATAAAAGTTACTAGTTAACTTTAATATTTTAGTTACTATATAACTTTTATAATGGTTGCAACAAAGTAACTTGACTGGAAGAGAGCCATTAAGACAATGATAGCACTGTGACATTCAACTAAATGTATCACTAAATAAATTGCCACAGAACCAACGTTATTTTATTTATAGCTACAAAGATAACAAGCTTCTAACACCAAGTTAAATCCCAAAATCACTTTCCAATCCCTAATCAAGGGCACTACATGAGGAGTGTGCTATGGGATTGTACACTCGACATAGCACACTAGCTTTCTATTTAATGCTATTTGGGATTCAACCCAGAACCTGGAAGTTATTCAAATATTCAGCTGATATTCTAAAGCAGATATTCCTTCCCTTTTGTGTATTGGTGAGATATTAAAACAACTTTCACCCCGTTACACCAACGGGCAGTCACTGTCAGTTACCAGTTCAGTCAGTTTTGGTTAATTAACTCCATAATTAAATAATTAATTAATCGTTTATTTACCCAGTTATTAATTAATAACTGGTTAAATAAACAAACAAATCATAATCTCTAGTTAATAAATTAGTTTGAAAAAAATCGTCATTGCACCGTCTCGGTTATCATTAGCAAAGTCTGTGATGGCTGGGATGATTAGCGGCTCTTTCGGTCTTCATGCTAGCTGGCTTGAAAACTCCTCACATTTGTAACATTTATTTATCAGAGCTTTCCTGTTAGTTCAAAGTCTAGTCATCCTCCTATGATTTATGATCTGATGATTGTAAATGCTACCTGTTCCACTTCTTGAATGTAGCCAAAAACAAATTACTGTGCTAATACCTTGGGGTAGCCTGTTCTTCCTGTTTGCAGGTGTGGTAGCAGGGGAAAGCTGAGGTGTAAGCTCCAAACTGTTGCTCTTGACTGCATGGGACTGTGGTACATTGGCTAGCAAAGTCTCCAAAGCTATATGGTCTTCCTCTCTGAGCTGGTCACCAGCAGTTACACTGCGCACAAAGTCCACCTAAACAAAACAAATAATTGTTGTGGTTAAAAAAGTAGTAAAAGTGAAATAAATTCATTACACCTTAGGCTTGTGCACTAAAAATATATCTTCCTGTCATAATTATACTTTCACAGCATGCAGTGCTGTGTACCAAAGACTAAGCACGAGCAGAGTGCCGTTTTGTTCTGCCCAATAAAACTTCAATGTTCAAAACAAATTATCAGGGCTTGTAAAATTTAGCACTCAAAAATAAGCCAAAAGAACAGTCTTGTTCTGGCGAACAAATGGAAATAAAAACATCAAGATATTCTGGAGAAAAAAAATTCTCATTTCAAAAGGCAGTCTTTTTTTTTTTGGAAGCCCCTGGAGGCCCTGGCCTTTTCCTCCCACCTCACAGGTATATGACTGAGCATCAAACTAAATGGAAATGGTTCAAGTGCATTAATACAATATAAAACATGATGCATGCTTAATTTTTCTTACATTAGATGAGGTTAAGAGCATTTAACAAGCTACAGAAAATTTGAAAGTTGTCAAAAAGCAGCACAAGGTCAGATTCTTGTTAGTGAAAAGAGGGGGAAAAAATTGAAATAAAAAGGTTAACTTGTTCTACATCAGCTTGTTAAATCAAGTCACTTCTCTAACATTAACATGAATGATTTAAAAGTGATTGAAGACCTTGGTAAACCTATTTAGACACTTACAGACCAGAGGATAGAAATCTGTTGTATGTGGATGTTAAAGAATTACGTATAAAAGGACGAGATCTTTCATAGTTAGCATTAACTTTTACAGCAGCTTGTTCTTCAAAAGCTTTTTTGTTGAATCAGATCAACTGGGGTACCCTTTGCAGAAGGCTCAGTGAGCCTTAGAAATCCATGACCGTTTTGCCAGTCTCCCTTGGACCGTTTTTGGTTCGTACCAACCACTGCATATAAGAAACAGATCACAAGACCTGTAATTTTTGCTGCTTTCAACACAAAGTTTGAGAACTTATTGTTCAATTGCTGCCTAATATATTTCACCCCATGATAGGTGGTACTGTAACAAGTTCCATCCATGAATTGTTTGTACCGTGTATCCTGGGCAGGGTCGTGGGGGACTTGGAGCCTGTCCCAGGGAACTTGAGACATAAGGCAGAAAACGCCATGGATGGGGTGCCAACTCATGACAGAGCACAGACGATACGTAAACACTAATCAGCACTACAGCAATCACTATATCAAATGTGGGAAGAACATGCAAAATCCCCACACACAGAGGCAAGATTCAAACCCCTAAACCAGGAGGTGCGAAACCACCATGGTTCCTGTCATAAGTCAAGCGTTTACACACCTATGCTAAAGAGATTCAAAAAAACATTTTTCACAACTCCACTCAAATTATGTGATCTCACATTTCAAGTAAATTACCCATTTTCCATAGGTCCCAAAATGTCTATTTAGGCTTCCAAAGGTCATTTTAAAATAACTGTAAAAATATGAATTTTAGCTTTTATTAAAGAGTAAATGTTTAATGTGAAAGAACGTTACAAAACTTTCTTAGCACTTGTGGCATCGTCATTAAATGACTTAATAATATTCTAACGATCAGCTTAATGCGGAAAGAAGGAGAACACATCAAAAGGCTATACTGCAAATCATCACCTGCAAACTTTAGTCCAGCTATTTTATGCAAAAACCTGTCCACCTGCACTTGTGGACTTCTGTTCTGATTTCTTGACTGAGTTGCTTGGATTTTGCCAAGGACAAAAGGAAACTCTGTATAGGTAGTTTTTACAGCCACAAAATCCCATAAATTCTCAATCATGACCCATAAGAAGCTTATAAAAGTCATTACATCAATTTTTGAAAATAGTTTAAAGAAAGAGCCAACTTGGTGTATGTACAGTGAATTAAAGCTAGAATAAATCAGTCTTTAACTGATTGTTTTGAAACTGCAAAGTTAAATTGTAAGCTACGTTGATGTACAAGTGAAGTTGTAGAAATGTGAAGTTGTGAAAAACTGACATTAAATGTCTTTAGTCTAGGTGTTTGTAAGGTTTTAGACTTGAATGTAAACATTCACCATCCAGTTAGAGTTTTTTTTTTTTTTTTACTGTCCCTGTAAGTAAATATATCCTGATTGCACAGCTGATCCCCACTACCTAGCCCTCCCCTACTCCCTTTAAAGAGTAAAGTGTCTGAATGGTTGTTTTCGTATCATACTTATGCTATCCTTGTAGACAACAGACAACAGGCAATTACTGAATTATTGGCAATTATTCTTACCAAAGCCAGAAGCTGATTGTTTGTGATATAAACGACAGTTCGTGTTAGACCCTCTAAAAGGTTCACTGAAGACATCGGAGGGGTCTCCACAGTTCTTCCACCAATCATGACATCCAAAAAGGCAGCAACACAATTCTAAGGAAACAAACAACAACAATTAAGTAGCACAGCCACAGGTTAATATAAAACACTTACATGAAACTTCATAATAATTAAAAGCATATATTTCATGGTCTGTAGATTCATAAAACACACACACACAGGTCTTACTTTGTCAAATTTTGACAAATTGCTTTTCCGTCGAGGATCGCCATCATCTGCGTCAACCATAGCTAACTGCTGTAACAACTGCCCCACCTGTGATCATTTCAGACATCATGAATAAATATACACACATAGATCCACACTGTATAAATTAATATACACGCATTTTATATTATAATATAATAATAGTAGATTATTCTAATGATGACAAAATATGTTGTCTTTTTAAAGCATTTTGTTAAAGCATGTTTTTAAAACATTTTTAATACAACAAAGCAAAATGTGCAGTAAGTGACAGAGAAATCAAATGATACATTATGAAGTGCATTCATGTAGGATACATTTGACAAAAGATACAAAGAATGGACAACACTACTGGGGTATTTGGTGAGCCAGAGGGGTTAATAGGCTTGAATGAGGACTGATAATAGCGTTCTTCAGACAAGCTTTTTTTTTTTTTTTTTTTTCCCCAATGCCCCGAACAATTGGAAAGAAGATTCATCAGACAGAAAATTACTTTTCCCAAGTCCTCAGCAGTCCAATCCCTGTACCAATTTAAAATATCAGGCTGTCCCTGATATTTTTCTTGGAGAGAAGTGGCTTCTTTGCTGCTCTTCTTGAAATGTATGACTACCATCAGTCCTGTGTCATGCTAACAGTAAAGCGCCCCAAGACCATTCATGTGTGAGGTTGCTTCTCAGCCAAGGGAGTGAGCTCACTCTCAATTGTGCCCAAAAACACAGCTATGAATAAAGAACGGTACAAAAACATCCTCCAAGGGCAACTTCTCCCAACCCTTCAAGAACAATTTGGCAGCGTACATTGCCTTTCCCAACATGGTGGAGCACCTTGCCATGAGGTAAAAATGATAACCAAGTAGCTCAGGGAACAAAACATAGAATTTTTGGGCAGGAAACTCCCTAGACCTTAACCATTGAGAACAAACAAAAACCCAAAAATTCTGACAAACTCCAAGCATCGAATACACAAGGATGGACTGCCATCAGTCAGGATGTGGCCAAGAAGTTGATCGTCAGCATGCCAGGGTGAATTACAAAGTTCTTGAAAAAAAAGGGACTTTGCAAATATTGACTCTTTGCATAAACTTAATGTAATGGTCAGTAAAGGCCTTTGCCATTTATGAGATGCTTGCAATTATACTTCAGTATACCATAACGTCTGACAAAAAGAACTAAAAACACTTGAAGAAGCAGATTTTATGAAAACTCATATTTGTGTCAGTCTCAAAACTTTTGGCCACAGCTGTACCACCTATTGGATCTTTGTGGAAACTGCAGCTGGGTATTGTGATAAAAATAAACATTAGGCATTGGAATCGATGAACGTCATCTTAGCTGTTAGTAGGCCTTTGCCAGACAAGGTATCATCAATACCAATGTACAACCGATTAATCAGTGACTCAATACTATCATATATTATCAGTAACATCTACAACAAAAGCAAACAAAAATGACTGTCAACTCCAAACTTTGTTTCATGAATGTGTGAAACACAAAGAAATCTTCTGAATATCAGTCTGGACAAACTGATTAAGAAACAGAAAGTAACCAACAAAACATTTTTCTATTACACATACAGAACCGATCAAAAGTTTGGACACACCTTATTTAATGTTTTTTCTTTATTCTTTATTATATGTTTTCAACATTGTAAATTAATACTGAGGACATTAAAATAATGTCAGTATAAACATGGAATTATGTAGTTAATAAAAATGTATTGAATAACTCAGGAGATATTTTATATATTCAAAGTGGCCACCATTTGCTTTGATAACTTTTGATAACACACTGTCGACCTTCTCTTAATCAACCTCTTGAGTTAGTCAACTGGAATGCTTTTCAAACAACCTTAACTACTTCCCAAAGGTGTTGAGTACATGGCTGCTTTTCCTCCACTCTTCAGGCTAACTCATCCCAAACCATCTCAATTGGATATTAGATCTGGTGCCTATGGAAGCCAGGTCATCTGATTCAGCACTCCATCAATATCCTTCTTGAACAAATGATTGTTATCCAGTTAAATGTGTGTTTGAGGTCATTCTCCTGTTAGAAAGAAAAGTCCCTCCAAAATGCTCTGGTAGCCATTATGGTTAAGTGCATCATCACTGTACATCAATTGTAATATTGATGTACAAAATTTACAACTTTTGACTGGTAGTGAACACATCATAAACACTTGCATATAAAATGCTTCATTAAAATCTGCTGAGAAATGCAAACATGAGGACAAAATATTTCTGTTGCAAGTAATAATGCTGTTAGGAGAAACTCTCCTTTGTCAGTTTTCATAGAGACTTGCCCCCACCTACTGCATAAACAATAGACAGAAATAGACAAACTGCAACTCATGTTGCTCTCCATGAAGTCACCTACCAGAATTTTTTCAAGAGATGGAGATTACACAAAATTTGATGGCGACAACTACCTTGTAATTTTCTACACAGGAAAAACCTTGCCATTTACCATCTGTTGCTATAGTGATTCCAGGGACATCACTGAATTTTCACCATGGGAAAATGGGAAATTGTTTTTTAGCCTTATATTGTGTTGCACCAAACTGAAACCATGTAGATCCATTGTTGATGAGAAAGGTCAAACGAAAGTGTACTTTAAACTGTAAAGTAGAGTTGGGAATATTGCCTCTTTGGTATGGTTTGTTTAGGCAAATGAGATAACTGCAAACACATTTAGGTGTATATCCTGTCCAAGACCACTGAGGTCCAATGAGATCACAGTACAGTATAGTTCTACTGCAGCAATTTAATGTAATCTTAAAGCAATCCAATTAAACAAAGTGAACAACTTTTGAGCAAGGAACAATTTCATGCATATTTCAATACAAAATGTCCACTTATCTTTATAGCCAAAAATCATTGGTTACAGACCATATCCATGATCATATCCAGTGTTGTACAGTACTGTGTACAAGTCTTAAGCAAATGCAAATAGCTGCTGTAGAGCAAGTATGTCCAACAGAAAGTTTCTAAATTCGAAAAGTGCTATAAAAACAGCAAACCGTAATTAATGAAAAAGTCAATAATTGGTTTGATGACCCTTTGCTTGAAATATAGTCTCCGGTACAATTTGGGCAGTTTCATAAGGAAATTAGCTGCCAAGTTTTGCTGAAAATCCTGTAGAAACAGCCAGAGTTCTTCTAAGGACATGCATAAAAAAAAAGCCAGAAGCTTTCTTTTTATTTGTCTGAAAAGTGTTCTTTTGTATAATATGCTGCTTTCTTTTCTGGCCTGTGGAAATTGTCCTGTAAGATTTAACATTTCTTGCTGGAATACAGCGATACTAAATTTGGCAAACAAATTTTGTTTGTTCCGGAGGAAATTTCCCATTGAAATGGATTTTCCCATTGGAAATAATGTAAATGCATATAATTTGTTAAAGCCACCCAAAAATATTAACGATATTACCAATTTCCAACACCATAATTATATTTTTTCATATAAAAACAATCAAAACATTTAGGAAAAAAAAGTCATTAAATTAAATATTTACATTTAGATATTTGGCAGAGCGACTCAATTTATGATTCCTTTTGGCACTGCTTGCCTTAAAAATAAAACTAAGAGTAGCTCCCTTTTCTTCTTCCCAACATTTTTGGGACCCATGGTCCTATGCCTTTCATAAAGGTAATGGAAAAAGTAACTCGCTTCGCTTTACTTCGCTTTGTCAACCAGAAGAACATGCAACAGGATGTATGCGCAACCGGCTCGATTGTTCGAATGGCAAAATGCTTCGTGTACCAAGGCCATTTTATACAAGTAGGGATGCACCGATACCGGCCTCGATACCACATTTTCTAAAGTACTCATTAAAAGTCCCCCGATACCAGGGACCGATTAGACAGTTTGAGAAATGTCTGCAATTAACAAGTAATTTAATCAAGCACCTAAAATCCCAAAACGACAACGAGTACAAAGAGTTTACCCACGCTTCTAAACCAACATAAAAAAAAGCCAGAAGCTGCTGCAAACTCTTTAAAATTTAAAGTCATGTTTTTATTAAGCACTTGGTATGGGTGAATACTGAAATGCAAGTACTCGTACTCATTTTCCAAAAAAGTGGTATTGGTGCATCCCTATATACAAGTGCATCCAAACATAGAGATTCTCGAAGAAAACTTCATCTTCCTCTCCTTACTCCTCATTTCTACAAAACCATTTTAAAACACAGTTTGCCTGGATCCAGTTGTAAACAAGTACTGACTAGAAAATGCACCTTGGCATGTTGAAAATTTGTAAACTGGCTTCTAAAAAGGGTTGATTTAATTCACATTACAACAAGCAACATTAAAAGAGACCAACCAATCAATCTTTGCCCTGCAGTTTTTTCCAATGAGATTATTAAATGTTCTCTTAGGTTGGGGATAAAGTCCAGATCAACATTCAAGCCAGATGTATGACTTTTCCATGTCTTCAATGGTCTAAAAGAAAGATCTTGATTTTGTTTTGCAAAAGAAATTTATACTACTATAATACTACTATTGACGTATAAAGCATTAAATGGTCTCGCGCCACAGAATCTGCTAGTGTCTTACGATTCGCCACGCCTATTTCGATCAAAGGATGCAGGCTGCTTATCAGTACCATGCATTATGAAACTTACAAAGGCCCAAAGTTATGGAACAGTCTTCCAATTAATGTCCAGGACTCAGACACAGTCTCAGTGTTTAAGTCTAGGCTAAAAACCTATTTATTTAGCAAAGCGTTTTTGTAAATAGATTTGCCTTAGGTACAAAATGCCTATGCCGATCACTAAATGCTTTTTTTTCTGAAAGCAGTGACAACTTCTATTGTGATACGTACTGTTGTTCTACTGTTCAAGCCATAGTCTACTATAGTAGCTATAGCATAGCATGTATCCACCAAATAATATAACCACAAATAAATATTGGGAACTGTGATTCTCATCTAAAGATAACAAAACAGATATACAAAACACTGACATTTTAATTTATGTTGATTTCAAAATTTACTGCCTCATTCATCTTTTAATTTCAAGCCGAACTGTCTTCAGAATTAGTAATGTGGATGTTCTAATGTGAATTAGTCTTGCTTTTCCAACACGTTCAAACGGGGCTAGAACACATTGTTGGTAAAATGCTAGATACTTTTTTGTCTCGCTGACTAAACCAAATTTCAACGAAAAAATTAATGGCATCTCTAATGCAATAACATGGATTAGCTATACCAAACATAGATTGATGATTTTTATTACAAATGAAGGAGTTAAAATATATAGGCAAATAGATGCAGGTCCCTAGAGTTTTATGTACATGATCTGTCAGAGCTTTCAACAGAATCATTTCTGTTTCTCAGAGCGCAGTAATTGCGGGTCTCTCACTGCCTTTGTAAACCTTAATTTAGACTCTTCGAACTAGTCTTGTCCCCATTTTTAAAAGCATCCATGATTTGTAATTGTTCAAACTCACCCTGATTGTTGGGATACTAGTCCTCAGAGAAAAATATAATGGAGGCATGTAGATCCGGAAAACAGCCCAGTCTGTATAGTCCAAACACCCACAAAGCTCCTCCATAGTTTCACTATTCCACATATTTGATGTTATAGCCACAGTGCTGAACTGCTTTCATTTTTGCTTGTATGTAGGAAAAATTAAGGAAGACCATGACATGGTCAGATTGACCCAATGCAGAATAGGGGAAGCTACACACTAAATTAACAAAAACAAAACAAAACAGTGCACACCAACACACAAAGGCAGCCATCCATGGAACCATCTTACTCTGAGCAGAAGAGAAAGTTAACTGCCATATAATGGTGACAGTAAAGGATGCTATTGTTTATTGTTGTTAGAAAGTAATGGTTTACAGGCTGTTTTTAACGCCCATGTTGTACAGATGCAGCCGCTTCAAATGGCTGGCGGGCAGTGTCCAATCATTGTGCAGTTGCCGGCAGACCCCTTCTCCTATTGGCAGAAATGTTTATTCACTTGCTGAGTGCCACCTTTAGATGGTGCTCGCACGCTGCGGGATTGAGGGTAATTGTCGACCAATGCTCAGTCATGCATTACTCATATATTCAATATCCTTGCACACACGTACTGTTTATTTTAACATTGTGACCATGCATGCACATGTACAGCAAAGGCAAGTGTCGTTAGAGAGATTCCTTGTTAAAGATGCGCACACTGAATGTGTGTGGCCCCCTCCCTCCTCCTCCTCCCCACCCTTGTCTTATCTCAGCCATGATTCTTTTTAAAGGTAAAGTGCAGGTAAACTTTTTGTTATAATTATTTTATATTTTGCATTAATTATTTTTATATTAACATGTTTGGGTTGTGGAACAAATCATTGAGTTTCCATTATTTCCTGTGTGGAAATTCAATTTAAAATGTAGTTGCAAGCAACGATGACGGGCCCAGGCACACTGTGCCATTCCCACCATAAATTTTCCCAGGAGAGGGAAAATTTATCATCATTTCTGTGGTAAATTTAATTTAACAGCACTAGGAATACTTGCTAAATGGAGGTCTGTATTGATTTGGTGGTGCATGCACATTAAACACACTCTTATTGCGTGGAACTGACTGCAACATACTGTCCAAGTCCATCAGCAGGGGTGGAGCTTGCAACGAAACACGCCCACTGGATAACAGGGGGCAGTAAGAATGTGCGCCGAAGTGATTGGGCGCAACATGATGGCCGTAGAACGGAACAGAGCYGAGAGGAAGGAAAGGGTTCGTGTGTGTGCGCGTGAGTGTAAACATTTGTAATATGGGTGTATGTATGTGTGCATGTGTGTGATGTATGAGTGCGTTTGTGTGTGTGCATGCAGCATGCATGCGTGTGTGTGTGTGTGTGTGTGTGTGTGTGTGTGTGTGTGTGTGCGCGTGCATTAGTGTGTAAGGGTTAGTGTGTGTGAGAGTGATACATCTACACGTCACACACCTCTCTCCCTCAGTCTGTGTGTGACGGGTAAATATGCTTGTGTTTGTGTGTATGGTTTGAGTCTGTGTGTATTAACATTAGTGATGTGCGTGTTAGTGTGTGAGATGTGTTTGTGTGTTAAAACAGGGCTAATGTCAGTTTGGGCCCTAAATATTTGTTGAGTGTATTAGTGTGTGTGTGTGTCGTGAGAGAGGGGTGTATGTGTGTATGTGTGTGTGTGTATGTGTGTGCGTATGTGTAAACATTTGTAATATGGGTGTATGTATGTGTGCATGTGTGTGTGTATGTGTGCATGTGTGTGTGTATGTGTGCACGTATTAGTGTGTAAGGGTTAGTGAGTGTGAGAGTGAGGGAGAGAGGTGTGTGACATGTAGATGTGTCAGTCTGTGTATGACGAGTAAATGTGCTTGTGTTTGTGTGTATGGTTCGAGTCTGTGTGTATTAACATTAGTGATGTGTGTGTTAGTGTGTGAGATGTGTGTGTGTGTGTGTTAACGTTTGTGATGTGTATGTGTGTACAATAGGCCGCAGGTGCTGGAAGAAAAACCTCACACTATGATGTAACTGAATGTGATGTCACAGAAGGTGTCACTGAATATAATGTCACTCAATATAATGCCACACAGAAAGTTATTAATCATTTTTCGGCGTACGTTTAAGACATTAGCACGGCTGACCTGTTTGAGATATCGAAAATCCCTCCTCAATTTTGCTTCCTCAATGTCTTTAGATTTCTTTGGCCCAGTTTGGTAGCGATTGTATAATTTCCCTAGGAGGAGTATMTCAAAATCCATCGGGTGCGTTTTTGCGAACGACCCAAAATAACCGGCCTCCTGTTGAGAGTTTCGTGTGCCTACGTGAATGTGTGTATGAGCTATCCAGCAAATTCTCGTGTCTGAGGCATCCGAATGGCAGCAGATTCCAACCTGTCTGCCAAGTTTCATTAGTTTTTGAGCATGTTAAGAACCCCGAATCTTAAGTCCAAAAGGGTGGGGAAAAAATTATCCTTAGGAAAATAAGAGGGTCTGGCGCACCTTATAGGTCCCTAAATATGAGTGCTTTGATAGGCAGGTACACTTCTGGAAAGAATTATGCTTGTATCCAAGGTTTAACTGTAGACAACTACTTACAAACGAGCACTGTTTCAGGAGCCCGTTCGTAAGTCGGATTTGTTCATAAGTTGGGGACAAAGTGAGTATTATACACCTTTGGCAAATCTGTCCCCTTTCCCAACACTGTCATCATGTGGCCAAAAAAACACATGTAAGGAAATTAATCTCGCAGTCAAATGTCTGTAGCTTTAAATCTTGACAAGGGAAATCCCGAACGCCATCTTGTTTCAGAGTGAATATCCCCATAAGAAATAATGAAAACTCCAATGATTCATTCCAAAACCCAAAAACATTCATATAAAACAAATACAATACGACATTATATACAACTGTAAATATCGGTATCTGGCGCACTGCAGTGTTTATGTACAATACATAAGCTACTTCTGCGATTTGTATATATGTATTAGGGCTGCAACAACTAATCAATAAAATTGATAATTATCGATAATGAAATTCGTTGTCAACGAATGCCATTATCGATTAGTTGGACTGCTCATGTTACTGAAGAGCGCGACCACAAGATGCACAAATACACAAAGATACATACAGATACACAGCAGTTAGTGCAATGGAGGTTACAGAAGCGTCTGCAGGAAAAAGCATGCGCATATGGTGTTATATTCCTGCCACAAATATCGCGCGCGGTTTGACATTTTGAGAGCAGACAAAGCACTCTATGCACATGCAGTGTCTCCACCGCGCGCTCAACAGCTCGATTCTGCATGTGCAAGGTCTCCCCTGCTCGCTTAACATGTTCTTCGCGCACGCGTGACTTCTCTCGATTCTGTGCGCGCTTGACTCTGCCTTCATGTGCAAGCAACATTTATTTTCTGTGTGCGTTCGCCTCTGCCTGTACGCTCGCTCAACTTTGTCCAGTGTTACAAAACTGCCACAAAACCAGCCAATCACAGACTTCCAAACACTACTTCAGATTGGTTGTTCCTTCTCTATCAGCTGGCACTATCTGCAATTATTGCATGCTGTATTTTGCATACTCAAATGCTTTTATTTATTTAGAAAGAGACAAGTCAGCATAAGTGAGTTCATTCAAAAAAGAAATCCCCCATGCACTCCAGAACAAGCTGCCACTATAACAGATGCCATACAATAAGAGTACAACAATTGTTTAGTTTTTTTATTTTTTTATTTTATTTTACATTTTGGATATTTAGAGGAATTTTACTGTTCAAAATAATTCCATACCCAGCATCTCTCACGGAAGCCTACATATTTGTCTCAATAACAGGTCAAAGACGATGAGAAAAATGAAAAATTATTGGTTCTGTTAAACCATGCCTTTGTAACATGCCTGTTACTACAGTACCATTCTACAAGCCTAGAATCCAGAATCTGGCCACTGATGAAAGTAGTCAGAACATTTAGAATTTCAGAAAATTTTGTACGTCTAAGCCTGCAGCTTCAGTGAAGTGCTGGAGGTAGCAAAGAAGATACCATGCAATCCTGTGACAATTGTGGGAACCTTAATCTCTGGCAAGAAAGACAAAGACTGTTCTCTGCCTTGGCCAGTGAGCTGTATAGCAGTATGTTATCAAAAACAGTTATTGATTTGCTTTAACCAAATGCATTAATAATTATTTGGTACAAATTTCTGCTACTTTCTTAGACTAAACAAATGTTTATAAATGTTAACACCCAACACCTGCAGTGCCTTTAGCAATAGTAATACACTTCTAAAGTAATAATTTCTCGAAGTGTGGTATAAAAAATTATTGGTGTCCACTGGTTAAATGGCCTCTTTAAATACAACTGTGAAAGGGGAAAACAAGACGATAAACAAGGTTGTGATGAATAACAGTTTTTTTTTCCCCTTATTAAAAAGATGGAAGAAAAAAATTGATTTAGGGTTTAAAATTCGTTTCATTTGCTTTATTTTAGGGGTTTAATGAAGACAGATACAGTTAAACCATGGATTGCGAGCATAATTAGTTCTGGAAGCATGCTTGTATATCAAAATACCGGTATATAAAAGTGAATTCCCCCCTAAGAAATGATGGAAACTCGGATGATTTGTTCCACAGCCAAAAATATTAATATAAAAATACCTTAATACAAAATATAAAGTGAAAATAAAGCAAATTAACCTGCACTTTACCTTTGAAAAGAATCGTGGCTGGATGTTAGACGATAGCAGATGCAGGAGCTTACTATGTAGTACAGGCTTACTATGTAGGACGACTTTCACGCGCGCGCACAGACACACACTACCAGAATCACTCCTCTGAACAGATTCCTCTCTCGCACTGCTACAGCCTATTTTTTTTTCTTCACTGAGGCCATTGCAGGACAGTTACTAAAGACGATCACTACGCTTAGACACAAAATAAAAATAAGTGCTTTACACATGAACGTGCGAGGTCACACTAACAGAATTCATCTCTCACACTGCTAAAGCCATCTTAATTTCTTTTTCTTCACAGAGGCCATTGTTGCTGTACAGTGACTAAAAGAACCGTGGACTTAACTTGGACAAAAAAAAAAAAAAAAATGCTTTACACGCGCACACGCACGGTCACAATGTTATAGTAAATAGTACACACACGTGCACGAATGTTGACTATACGAGTGACGCACACGCACCAAGACTGAGCATGGCGGATGATTACCCACAATCCCACAGCACAAGAGAGAGAAGAACCATTGGCTCAGTTGTGATCAAATGACTCTCGGCAGACAAAGTGCATACATACGTACTGCAGAACTCGCACATCAAGACCTCGCTCGTTTACTTTTGCTCATCACACAATTTTATGAGTACACAAAGATTAAGCTGTTCCAGAAAATTTGAATATGTTTGGCTGCATATTCATTTTTATAAGTTTATCTGCTACATTCACTGTGCTGCAAAAAGTCTGCTGCCAGCTACTGGCAACTTTTAAGGTAGAATGTGTTCTTCCACATTACTTAAGTTTACATTGTGAATCAAACAACTTACCACGGATTTCAATTCAACAATTTAGGTCATACAAGAGAGCTGATTTAAAAATAAGGAATGGTCTTATTTGACTGAAGATTGACTGATAATGGATCTGCCAGCATTTACAAAAATGTCTATAAATTTCTCCTGGCTTATGCAAATATTATTTGTCCTTACTTGAAGAAAAAAAAAATTGGGGGAGCATTAGTCTGGTATGTTCCAACAGCACTATACACATGGTAGTACTGAACTGCCATTTTGTCAAAAGAAATCATCATAACAAACCCTACCTGCATAAGGTTAAAGCGTGCAACTTCATTAATGGGAGCATCTGAGATGATTCCATACTGTTCAGGGTTGACAATGGCTGGGCAGATGAAACAAGTCAGCAATAGGTCTGTGCACATGGTCCTCACTTCTCCAACCTCTAGCCCATCCACTTGTGCCAGTGACTTGTACATCTGGGACACAATCCAGCGCAAACTCTGTGGAAAGCAGTAGGTATTTTGCTTCAAATAGCTAATAAATGAATTAACAAGAGCCACAAGTTTGGCTTGATTGCATTCCACAGCTGCCTGAACTTTCTGACAGTAAGAATCGGAGCCCTTCTCCCCAAACAGACGCTCCTGTTGTGTTGGGGTGAACCTTTCAGTCACTTTGGCTGGATCAGTTTCTAGGTGGTCTTCATCTTCTACCAGCAGCTGCATAATGGGCTCATGTAAGGTGGCGGTGAGGAATAGCTTGGCTGAGTATAGGCCTTCAGAGAATAGCTTAAACAGAATACTAAAAGCACATGTGCCTCGCCGTAGCAGACGACGTGGATTATCATTCTCTTTAAGCTCAAACTCAACTAGGTAACGCAGGACCTAGAAGTGCAAGAGGAGAAAGATGAAAGTTATAAATCAAAAACAGCAATGACCAGAGTCTGTATACAATTTATACGTTTAGTATTTCTATGATAAATTTAATTAATGTGGGTGTCTGGTTGTTGTCTTTATGTACTTGTAGCAGGTAGATTTCATCCTCTTGCATAATGCAATTGCCATAAAGTGAGGTAAACACAGTGTGGATCACTCCTTGTGTATGTTCTTGGTTCAGTTTCTCCCCAGCAACCAAACATGAGGCCACCAGGCGTGGATTTTCCCTTAGCCGCCCAAGGAACTCTCCGTAGACACTCTCCTGAAAGCCCAGAGTCTTGTAGCCATCAACAAATTGTGTGCTCTCTAGTACCTTGGCATGCAAGCAGCATTCGGCTGGGGAAGCCTCAGCACTGTAAAAACAAATGCAATGATTGACACAGACCAATTTTTACCTTTGTAATCAACTGAAATATTCAGTTGTAAATATGAATGATTATCCAAGTGAATCAACAAATAATCAGTTACAATGTTTATCATTTTATTTATATATAAAAAAACACAAAAAAAAAACACATTATTTTCAATTTCCAAGTCAATCTGAAGTGTCACATAGATGTTCATATGGTCAAATGAAGATGTGTGTGAGAGAGGGAGAAAAAGAAGGAAACTGCACCTTTACCTGGTTTCATTCAATAATCCCAAAGGCCTTTGCAGAAACCCATTCTTTGTGTTTTATGAAATCCTTGCCAGTGTTTAACTTTAAAACATATCAGCAAATCAGTGTGCTGCACCAGTAAAATCAAGACCACTGACCACTTCACTCAGTAATGCACTACCAAGCCAAAAAAGAACACTACCTGGCTTTTCTAAGCAAATAGATAAAGAGTTTTCTGTGGATAATAACGGCAGTGATTAATATGGCCCAGTTGGTAAAAAGTTACGTAACCCTAACTGATACAGCAAGTAGCTTCTCATTTCGTAAACAACCAACCATATCAGAAGACATCCTATGGTTGTGGCAAATTATTTTTTTCATATTTATTAAAAGTGTTACTCCGTTTCAGAAGGGTCAAATTATTGGCCTGCATCAAAATAACTGTAAAGTGCCTTATTAAATCCTGGAAGGAACAACATATAACAGTAACTCACAGCTATGTTAAATAGTCAAAATAAAAGTATTTCTACATACACAATGCGATGAAAACTCTGGAGGAATTTGGACTAAACAGATGTGTAGACTTAAGAAAACCACATAACGGTTAGATTATTCAGGAAAAAAGATAAATTTGCAAGCATAAAGAATGAACTGCGGATGATCAGACAAAAGTCTGAGGAGTCTAGATTTACCCTGTTCTAGCACATTAGGGTATATAATCATTTTCACACATTTATTGGATTACGTCAGTCTGTGCACTGACTTCTCACTCCACTCCTTGTGAACCTCCCTCAAATTCTTGAATCTGCTTTGCTTGACAATTCTCCATCATTCCAGTTAATGGCTCATTCAGTATATTCATCAATTCTTATTGTGAACATAAGATAGGTCATGGAGAACTAATATATATGGGTATGACTGCCTACCAATTTGACATCTTTTTAAAAATATATCAAAATATCCCCATTGGTTCATTTACATTGACGTATGCAGGGTATCTGAACATCAATTAATTTAAAGTACTATAGTAAACGTGTGAGCATAAAAGTTCTATTCATTTTAGCAAGATAAATATATATTGACTTCCTTGAAAAGGAAGTCTATATAAGAAATGAACCATATATACTTATAATTATTATTATATAGTAATAACAAACAACGAACAAAATACATGCTTAATTATTAAAACCCAGAACATCAATACACAAATTAAGGAAAAAAAAATAAATAAAAACACACAAAATATTTAGAAAAAGCATCTCTTTCTGATCAGTTTCCAAGCTTTACTTAAAATTTTTATTTTATTTTATGCAGACTTTTTAAACAGTCTGCATAAACAGCAAGCTTTATTTCACTTAATTTCTGCCGTCACTGCAACTGTTATCATGAGCTACACTATATTGCCAAAAGTATTTACTCGCCTGCCTTCGCCTTCATGTTGACCCACCCTTTGCAGATATAACAGCTTCAACTCCTCTGGAAAGACTTTATACAATGTTTAGGATTTTTTCTTTATTCCAGAAGTGCATTTGTGAGGTCAAGGACTGACATTGGACAAGAAAGCCTGGCTTGCAGTCTCCGCTCGGTTTGAGGTTAGGACTCTTGTGCAGGCCAGTCAAGTTCATCCACACCAACCTCACATCATATTTCCTTCTCCACCAAATATTACACTTGGCACAAGGCAGTCAGACAGGTACAGTTTTCCTGGCAAACACCAGACCCAGAGTGTACTGCTCCAACCTGTACTGCTCTAGAGTATAGTGGCACGGTGCATCTGATGCTTTGCATTGCACTTGGTGATGTAAGGCTTGGATGCAGCCAATCGGCCATAGAAACCCATTCCATGAAGCTCTTTATGCACTGTTCTTGTGCTAATCTGAAGGCCACATGATGTTTGGAGGTCTGCAGCTATTGACTGCAGGAAGTTGGCCGCTTTTGGGCACTATGTATTTCAGTATCCGCTGACCCCGCTCTGTGATTTTACATGGCCATCCACTTCGTGGCTGAGTTGCAATTGTTCCCAATCGCTTCCATTTTGTTATATCATCACTAACAGTTCACTGTGGAATATTTATTATCGAGGAAATTTCACAACTGGATTTATTGCACAGGGGGCATCCCATCATGGTACCACGCTGGAATGCTGAGCTCCTAAGAGCCTCCCATTCTTTCACAAATGTTTGTTGAAGCAGTCTGCATGCCTAGACGCATTGTATGATTTTATACAACTGGAACCATGGACATGATTGGAAGACCTGAATTCAATAATTTGGATGGGTGAGTGAATACTTTTGGCAATATAGTCTATGTTTTAGATAAAAAAAACAATGACCTAAGCATTTACTCATCCAAAACATAAAAAAATTAAATAATATTGATAATAAAAGGGGGGGGGGGTAGCACAGTGGTGATGGCATTGGACTACTGATCAGAAGGTTCCAGGTTCAAACCCCACCACCACCAAGCTGCCAATGTAAGGCCCCTGTGCAAAGTCGCCCTGGATAAGAGTGCCATACAAATGTCAGAATGTAAACGTAAAACCGCTAATAAGTAAACCAGTAATTACTAGTACTTAATAACCATCTAAAAAAGTACAAAAAAAAAGCAACCTGAAATGCAACTCTAGCTTCATTACTTAATTGCAAACACCACCATTTACACTGGTATTGCACCATGCATATACACAGGAAGTTCTACAGAAGCACCTCCTCAGTGTCCTCTCCGTTTCTGCTGTGTCAGCGCAGACATTTTATCTCTTTTTTTCCACATCTCTCCCAAACTCACTGAAAATCATGAGTCACTCCTTAGACAGTCTCTAAGGGCATTTCTTTTATAATAAATGGACATTGTTTACAAATGTTTCTTTGTATTACTGCCTACCTTTTATGTTGCAGTCACATGAGCTGCACATAATACAGCACTTAAACATTCACAAAAAATCTGTGCCAAAAATCTTGTGTATGCAAAGAACAAATAATCAGTGCTTTATACTTAAAACTACTGAGTGACCTTCTTGAAATGGCTTAGATAATTTTACTATTTCTGGGTACTCAACAATACACTTTTACAGAAGTTTTTCCTTTCGGTTATGATACCTCGTGAGGATGAGGCGATCAAGGTTAATCCTCTGTTGTTTGGCTATCCAAGCTGCACGGTAGAGCCTTTCTGCTGTCTTTAGTACTTCACAATTGAGCCGCTGGATAAGTTGTTTCTCTGAAGCCACGTACAGCCGCTCTTGCTTCAGGTGGTGCGCCAGAGTATGAATGTCTGGCTTCACCATTTTTAGCTCCAGCACAGGACAGGAAACACTGAAGAGGCTATAAAACAACAGCAAAAATAAATAATTCAATCAATTGATATTTGTTGCATGTTTAAATTTAAGGGTGGTAAAAAAAGGACTAGGAAATGCCCATTTTCAATTACGTTTTGCTGTGATTAGATGCCCCCTAGTGGACAAAACTCCTATTCATAGTCATGTCTGAACACTTTACATCACTCCAATTTACTAGCAATTTCTACTAGTGTGTAAAGACACACTAATTAGATCTCTGTGCTACATTTATTCACTAATATCATCCTCAAAATTATTTAAATATTCTACTATTCCTACTCTTCAGGAAGGGGATTCGCTTTTCGCTTTAAAAATGAATACATAATTAAGGATAATAAAGAAAATAAAGAAATAGATAAATGACCATCTCCATTCATGTATACACTCTCTCAGTCCTGAAAAATTAAAATTCATTTACAATATGTAGTGAAATGCTTATATACTTGCATGTATTTCCCTGTAGTCAGCTCACACTGCATTAACGTGTTCACTTATTTACTTGACAACAACCACAAATTGTTTATCAGTCACTAACAACACTATATTAATTCACCAGAGATTAGTGAAGGATTTAGTCATACAAGGCAGCAGTTCTTAGTGACATTGAAGGTATACTACCAGCCTCAGATTTACAAATGTAGACTAATCAATTTCTGCCAAGATGCAAAGCCTCAGCTAGAAGACTTTTTTTTTCTAGAAGGTATTTCCAAAAGAAGAACAACAACAAAACAATGGTCTTGAGAAGTGTTCCTGTTTAGTATATACACACACTCACATTTCCTAAAAAGTGTCAAAGAAGTGCTTTGTGAATTCTATGTTTTTGTGCCTTCATTCTCATATTCCAGTAGCAGGAAAATTTTAAGGTTTTAAAAGGAATTTTTGGTTACTTTGGTTCTATACGACATAAGAAAACCCAAATGCACAGTTTGCAATCGTGCAGTGAAGCACCTTTGTAATGTCTTCTTATAAGTGCAAGTCTTATAAGAAATGAAGCTAAAAGCTTGGCACACCTTTCTTTTTCCAGATTCTTCTTGGCAGATACGTTCAAGCTCAAACAGGTTGGATGGATCAGTAAACAGCCATCAGGTCAGGTCACTCCAGAAACGCTTCTACTGTGTTTAGGTCCAAACTCAGACTTTGAGAGCCTGAGTTCCAGAGCATTCCGAAGGTTTTTACTTAGGATTGCTATACATTTCCCTTACTCTATTACTCTATTCTGACAAGTCTCCCAGACAGAGTCACACAGCATAATCCTGCCACCTGTATAGATGTTATTCATGAGGTGATACAGTTCCTGATTTCCTCCATACGTGGCATGAGGAACTGTCAAAATGGTTCAATCTTTGATTCATCAGACCAGAGGATTTGGTTTCTCATGTCCTGACAGTGCTTCTCGGACAGCTGCCATCTGCTTTTTACTGAAGAGTGGCTTCTGTACCGCAGAGGCCTGATTGGTGAAATGGTGCAGTGATTATTGCCCTTCTGTAAGGCTCTCCCATCTCCACAAGGAAACTGGATCTCATTTTTAATGACCCTTGGGTTCTTAATTACCTCTCTGACCAAGGACCTCCATTGGTTTTCAGAGTTGTGTCTTCAAGAAACCTGTCTCAAAGGGCTAATGATAATTCTCTTGACCTAATGTTTTTTTTTCCACTCCAACACAAACCATCTACAGTGAGAGCTTACATAGACTTGTGTGTGCCTTTGCTAATTAGGTTATATGAATTCAATTAGGCATCTTAAGGACCATTGATACAAGTAGGGTGCACCAGAGCACAATTGCAAGCGTCACAACAAAGGGTGCATGCAAATGTAAAGTTAAGGACAGCTACAAGGCACAATCTCATCCACCGTTTGGTAAATCTGACCATGCTCAAACAGGAAGTTCTGGTTCAGAGGGAGGTCGCGCGCTGGACGGACCAATCGGTGGCCGCGCTTCAGGATGCACTTGATGACGCAGACTGGGACATGTTCCAAAACAGCTCCGATGACGTCAACGTGTTTATGGAAGCGGTTTTGGGATTCGTCGGGAAACTAGCGGATGATACCGTACAGAAAACGACCATCAGAACGTTTCCCAGTCAGAAGCCGTGGGTTGATAAAACCATCCGCGACGCTCTGAGATCTCGCACCGCGACCTACAACGCGGGACTTGAGTCGGGGGACATGGACCTGTACAAGGCTGCGTCATATAGCGTCCGGAAGGCAGTGAAAGAGGTGAAGCAGCGCTACGGGAGGAAACTAGAGTCACAGCTTCAACAGAGTGACTCTAGGAGCCTGTGACAGGGACTAAGAACAATAACGAACTATAAAGCACCAACATCCGGTATGATGAACGCGGACATGATTCTGGCAGACGAGCTGAGCACATTCTATGCTCGCTTTGAGGCTGCAGCTAAAGACGCTAGCGATGCTAATGCTAGCGGCGCTAATGCTAGCGGCGCTAACAGCTACAAACAAGAAGACACTGACAGCACCGGAAACGTGTTCATCATCTCCGAGCATGACGTGAGGAGAGCCTTCAAGAGAGTGAACACCAGGAAAGCAGCAGGACCAGACGGCATCTCAGGTAGAGTCCTCAGAGCCTGCGCAGACCAGCTAGCACCTGTGTTCACCGAGATATTCAACATCTCTTTATCTCAGTCGGTGACCCCTACATGCTTCAAAGAGTCCATCATTGTTCCTGTTCCGAAGAAACCCCATCCTGCTTCCCTCAATGACTTTAGACCTGTAGCCCTCACATCAGTGGTGATGAAGTGCTTTGAACRGCTGGTCAGAGATTTCATCATCTCCTCACTACCAGACACACTAAATCCACTTCAATTCGCTTACCATTCAAACCGCTCTACAGATAACGCTATCACTCATCTTCTTCATACATCTCTCACACACCTGGACAATAGAAGGGGGAATTATGTTAAAATGCTTTTCATCGACTACAGTTCAGCATTTAATACCATAATTCCCTCCACACTCACCACCAAGCCGGAGCACCGGGGACTCAGCTCATCTCTGTGTCAGTGGATCTCCAATTTCCTAACTGGCAGACCACAGGCTGTAAGGATGGGTGGACATGTGTCAGCCTCCCTCACGCTCAGCACTGGAGCACCACAGGGTTGTGTTCTGAGCCCTCTATTGTACTCACTGTACACACACATGACTGCGTAGCCTCTACCAACTCCACCACCATCATCAAGTTTGCTGATGACACTGGTGCCAGAGGACCAATCTCCTTCTAAATGTCAGCAAGACAAAGGAGTTGGTAGTGGACTTTAGCACAAAGCAGGAGAGAAACTACCAGACCCCCGGCATCAACAACAGCCCAGTGGAGAGAGTAGACACCTTCAGATACCTCATGTCCACCTCAAGCAGGACCTGTCATGGTCCTGTCACATCAACACCGTGGTGAAGAAGGCCCGACAGCGTCTCTACCACCTCAGGCGCTTGAGAGACTTTAGACTGCCCTCCAAGGTGCTCAGGAACTTTTACTCCTGCACCACAGAGAGCATCCTGATGGGAAACATCACGACCTGGTTCGGGAACAGCACCATGCAGGACAGACGAGCTCTACATAGGGTTGCTCGATCAGCTGAGCGCATCAACCACACCGAGTTCCCTGACCTGCACTCAATCTACAAACAAGCAGTGCTGGACAAAGGCCAGGAAGATCGTGAAGGACCTCAGCCACCTCAGCAATGGACTGTTCTCTCTGTTGAGGTCAGGAAAGCGATTCCGCTCCCTGAAGGCCAATACAGAGAGACTGAGAAGGAGCTTCTTCCCGCAGGCGATAGGGTCTCTCAACCAGCACACCACGCAGTACTGACCAACTCTCCACACCCACACTCATGCTTCTTGCACATTCAGGACAATCAATCATCGACCTTAGTGGTCACTGCACACCTTTCACATTACTATTTATTCTATTATGTACAGGTCACTTTAAGTATGATCACTTTACAGCATACTTGCACATAAGGATGCACCGATACCACTTTTTTGGAAAACGAGTACGAGTACTTGCATTTCAGTACTCGCCGATACCAAGTACTTAATAAAAACTGGATTTTTAACAATTTCGCTGAGCACAATTTGCAGTCTGCCTTTGTTTTGTCGTCTTCATTTACTTTGAAATAATTCCACACGGCTGACACGTCTCGTTTCGCCTCGCCTTCTCCCTGCTCTAAGCTGCATCCGGGGTCTGGGGGCGGGCACTCGGCGGTTGTGATTAACCCCTTACACGCCGCTCAAACATACACATTTCTCAGACCGTGTAATCTGTCCCTGGTATCGGGGGACTTTTAACGAGTACTTTAGAAAAGGTGGTATCGAGGCCGATACCAGATACCGGTATCGGTGCATCCCTATTGCACACCCCCTGGACATTTCTATTTATAATCCTATAAATAATCTATAGGATCTATATTTTTCTATTTTGTACACCTAGGTTTTCTTATATTTTCTTATTTGTACTGTACAGACATTTTATTCTTAGTTAAATCTACTTCTACTTTCTTTATTATATCCATTTCCTATAAATAGTCTTTAATAGTCTTTTATTTTAAGGTGACGGGCAGTCGCCTAAGCATTTCACTGCATATCGTACTGTGTATGAGACAATTTGAATTTATACTATGTAAATGGGATAAGCTCCATTGTTCCTTCTGCACACACGACCGGTCGCCATTACTGCATACAGCATTTTATCAAAAAATAAACTATCATTATTCACAATACAAGGAATGGCTTAATACGCCTTTCACCTATGCGGTTTGACTCACGATGAGATGCGTTGTTAGGCGACATGAGCCACCACGATTGCCCGCAGACGTTCCGCTGCGGGCAATCGTGCAAAACCGCGTAGGTGAGATAAAGGGTATTAAAGTTGACGGAGATGAATTAAGTGTATTATAGTGCCATACATTCCTATTTTAAAGCCTTTTCTTATATGCAAAAACTAAAAAAGAGACATTTCAAATGACTAAGGACTAAGTTGTGCAACTAAACTTTCAGAACTAAAAGTTAAACTAAATTAGAATTTTTCTAAAATTTCTGTCGTTTTCTCTTGCTGGTTTCTTTATCCTTTGGCTCGCTGACAATTTTATCGCTCAGTTCCATTTTGTAGCCCGCATCAGAACACTCTCTCAAATAAATACACAGTTAACTGTTTGCGTCTCTTTCCACTTTTTGGGTGACGTAAGCGTTTCTTCTTCATCAGTGTTTACTGGCGGCTTGCATCTGGAAACGCATTTTGTCAAAAGCACGCTGTCAACAATTAATTAAAAGAAGCTTTAAAGCAGAAGATTTTGCCTCGATCATTTTTTGTAATCAAATTATTCGAGTTACTCGAGGAATCGTTTCAACCCTATTACAGTTTACACAATATATACTATTTACGTTTATGAACCAGTACATTTATTTAGGGCCCAAGCACTATAAGGTGCGCAGGACCCTCTTGTTTTCCTAAGGATTATTCTTTTTTTGGAATTTTCGGGGGTCTTAACATGCTCAAAAACTCATGAAACTTGGCAGACAGGTTGGAATTTGCTGCCATTCGGATGCCTGGGAGTCTGGGCCATGGGCGTAGTTCGAGCGAGATTTTGCTCCATAACTCATACACACTTTCACGTAGGCACACGAAACTCTGTGCACATTTAGAGCTCATCGAGCCGAACAACTTTGGCACTGCATGTCCTGGGCTCAACGCAAACGGAGGCCGGTTATTTTGAGTTGTTCGCAAAAACACACCTGATGGATTTTGATATACTCCTCTCAGGGAATTTATACGATCGTCACCAAACCGGGCTGAAGAGATCTAAAGACATCGAGGATGCAAAATTGCGGAGGGATTTTTGATATCTCAAACGGGTCAGCCGTGATAATGTCTTAAACTTACACGGAAAAATGATTAATAAATTTCTGTGTGGCATTATATTGAGTGACATTATATTCAGTGATGTCATATTCAGTGACATCACATTCAGGAACATCACAGTGTGAGGCTTTTCTTCCAGCATCCACGGCCTATTGTACACACATACACATCACAAATGTTAACACACACACACACACACATACATCACTAATGTTAATACACACAGACTCACACACCATACACACAAACAAGCACAAACACAAGCACATTTACTCGTCACACACAGACTGACATCCACAAAAACAACAAATATTTAGGGCCCAAACTGCCATTAGCCTTGTATGTGATGTTTGCAGGTTGTGCGGTGCAACTGAGTGGCGATGGCTTTTTCGAGGTTTTAACACACTGAGGTATTACACAGGTTGTACAGGTTATTTTCCAGCCAATTAAATCACTCTGTACAAAGGATTAGTTTTATTTACTTCCTCAGTTACCATCATGCCACCAAAAAAGTAACTGAAACTTGACATAAATCAGGTGAACAATCATGTCAGTTTTTGGCCGAGGTCATGAAAATAATTGTACAACAACTTCACTGACTGACACAGTCCTTGCTAACTTTCATCGGACAGATGTTGATACATCTTAACTAAATCTAGCACAAAATGCTCAAAAACACCCACAAAAAAAAATCTGTAAAGGAAAAAAAAAAAACATTGTATAAAAGTATGTGCATCCCTCAGACCCATAGTTTTGATTTGTCACCAAAGCGACCAATGCGTGTATACTTGATGATGATAATAATAAACATCAATATCATTATTAAACCTCATGCTGTAACTCATGACAGCATGGACCGCCATGTTGGGTGTAATTCAACTTAGCTTCCTTTAGGGACGGTAAACTGAAAAGGGCTCCATTTGAAGAAGCATAGGTATTTACAAAATCTTATGGCAAATCTTAAGATCTCAATCACTTTGTTGAATTTTACTCCCACTAAATAAACAGTGCACTTGACACACTTCACTGAAGAATACGGAAACTATCTGCTTCCATTCTTTGTACTTGGCACATTTAAAGTTATAGCACAGTTATAGCATTACTCAGAATGGTATGG
>QMIH01002089.1:139639-148559 GCA_003987875.1 Clarias batrachus
TACCAGCTCTGTTGATGTGTTAAGGACCTTGTGCAGCCTTGTCCAGCTCCCCCTGGAATGTGCTAACTGCTTGTCTCCTCCATGCTGTCTGTGCTGGGTAAACACAGCATACCTTCTGGCAAAGGTTTGTATGAATTGATATGCCATCTTGGAGTAGTACGACTGGCTATGCAACCTCTGTATTGTCAAGGTATCACCTCCTGCTACCGGTAATGACACAGACCCTAGCCAAATGCAAAATGAATGGAAGTCAGTCCAAGATGAGGACAGGCTCCACCTGTAAAACCATTCCTGTTGTTAATTTCATTACCACCAAAGCAGCTGAAATTGATTAACAATTCAGCTGGTAACTGACCAGATAAATCTCCCAGAAATATTATTGACTTGATGCTATACTCTGATATATAAACAGTATTCCCCACCATTTGTTGGCAAAGATGATATTGTCTTCAATAAATTCTAAAGGTGTTAAAATAATATGATTCTGTGAAGTTTATGGTATAGTTTTGTTTTATGTTTACTCTTTTTTTCCAGTTTTATCATCTGTTATTCTTCTTAAACTCAATGGCTAAATTGTAAAATGTTGTGCTTTTTTTGCTAATTAAAAAGGCTTTTAAGTTAAAATAAAATCCACCTCCTTGGCTCCCTCATCTTCAGCCTTGGCCAGTCCAGCCTGTTGACCAACCTGGACCAACCAATAATATCACCAAAGGACCAAGGACAGCACCCTTTTCACCAGCTCATCCAATCCACACCTCACCTCTCTTCTCACCGAGGAACTCATCCTACCCCCTTCTCACTGTTTGCCGTTAACCAAAGAGCACTTCATTCCTCTTGTCTGCATCAGTGTTCTGTCTTACACTGTTAGAATGCTTTACAAGGAGGTGTTGCAGCAATTTCTAACGAGGCACAAATTTAACATGTTTAAAATTCTTTACACTAATATACATAGCCCCCCTAAAAAACCAACATGAAAAAACTACTGCACAGAGCTTTACTCTCTCTACTACTACTACTGCACTCTCTCTCTCTCTCTCTCTCTCTCTCTCTTCCTTTCATGTCAATATAATTTTGGTGCAACAACAAATGTGAGTGATTATTTTAAAATGCTGCTCATCTGAATAGCATAATGGATATTTTTATATTATTTTTTAAGCTTTAATGTTATAGAATTTCACAACATTTATTTTTGGCCCATTGCACTCTACCATGATCAATTTTTGGCCCTTCTTAGGAATAATTTGGGTATGACTGCTATACTGTAGATATTTTTTCACTTAAAAGAAAAATAATGAAAGTGAAAAAAAAAAAAAACATATTCAACCTTCAAACAGAACACTGAGCAAGGCACAGCCATTTTCCATAGATGCTCCACTGGGTATAGGCCCTGCCTCTTGCTGGGCCATTCCACGACTTTCACAGAGATGTTCTGAAGCTACACCTGTGTTAACTTGGCATGAGATCCTGAGCACTCAGTAGATGCTTATCACCCAGTATAGTGCTTTATTTTTCTGCATCCATTCTCCCATATACTGACTAGTCTTCCAGGCCTAGTTGCAGAAAAATAACACCACAGGCTGGCTCTCTCATATCCACAAGGGAACTGGTAGGAGAAAGCATCGCAGTTATCTACCATGATAATCTGACTATCGTACAAAAACATGGACACAAATTTAAAGCATTTGAAGTTCTCTAAAGTAACATAATAAGTGTAGCTACAAATATTAAGTCTGCTCAGTCGATCCCGCTAATCATCATTTACAGACCCCCAGGGCCATACTCTGAATTTCTTTGTGAATTTACAGATTTCCTCTCAAACCTAGCCATTTCTGTAGACAAAGCGTTAATTGCTGGAGATTTTAATATTAATTTTGAGAATCCAGAAGACCCTCTGAGAACAGCATTTATGTCCATACTGGACTCAGTAGGAGTAAATCAGTGTGTAGTAGGACCCACTCATAAAGCAGGTCACACTTTAGATTTAATAATATTCTTCGGATTAAGTATAAGAAATGTATTCACAATTCCCCTGTCTGAAGTTCTCACAGATCACTCAGACTCAGGTCTCAATTAAAGTGTGTCATAGTAATAATGTACGCCCAGCGCCGCGCAACCGTATTAAACCTACATTCACACCAACTACCACACAGAGCTTTATCAGTAATCTCCCAGAGTTACCAACTTTCATTGGATCGCCATCTGACTACGCAGAACTCGATCAGGTGACTGACTATTTAGAGTCGACATCATACCTTAGATAATGTAGCTCCAGTTAAAAGAAAAATGATTAGAGATAATAAACTCGCTCCCTGGTATAATGATCACACACGCACTTTAAAACAGACTGCTCGAAAATTGAATGTAGATGCCGTCAAACTAAATTGTTAGTATTTCAAATACTGTAGCATGGAAGGAGAGCATCCTGAACTATAGAAAAGCTCTTAGTGTAGCTAGATCAACGTATCTCTCCACTCATTATAGAAAATAACAAAAATAATCCTAGATTTTGATTTAATACCGTAGCCAAATTAACCAGAAATAATAACACTGCAGAAATCTCCACAACAACATTGTGCATTAGTGAGGACTTCATAAACTTTTTTAATAATAAAATTGTAAATTTTGGGCATAATATTGAGGCTTTGAAACCGGACAATGTAATTGACGCAGGTGTTAAACTAACCATGTCAGATCGGAACCTAGAATACTTTACTCCCCTTGAAAAGAATGAACTAATTTCACTCATCTCTTCTGCAAATTCATTAAACTGTATACTAGATCCTATACCGACACATTTTACAACATATAGTGCCAGAAATAACAGAACCCTTGTTGAAAATAATTAATTCTTCACACAGCATTGGGTGCATTCCAAAATCTTTTAAATTAGCAGTTATTAAACCGATGATTAAAATGTCTGACCTCGACCCCTGTTAGCTGTCCAATTACAGGCCGATATCAAACCTCCCCATTATCTTTAAGATTCTGGAAAAGATATGCTCATATCTACATAGAAATAGCATACATGAACTGTATGAGTCAGGATTTAGGCCTCATCACAGCACAGAGACAGCACTCGTAGTAAATGACCTCTTATTGGCCTCTGATCAGCCCTCTTCTGGCTCGGATTCAATTTGACTGATCGTTACCAGTATGTAGATTTAAATGGTGATTATTCTGCATGTTCTCTAGTGGAGTTTGGTGTTCCACAGGGTTCGGTTTTAGGCCCACTGCGTTTTTACCTTTATATGCTTCCTTGGAGCAACAGAATCCGTAAATATGATATTAGTTTTCATTGTTATGCTGATGACACAGTTATACCTCTCAGCAAAACGAGATGAGAAAAAAAAGCTTCTAAAGTTGAGCAATGCGTAAATGATATAAGAGACTGGATGCTAATTAACTTCCTTCTGCTTAATCCTGATAAGACAGAAGTTCTAGTCATAGGACTGCATGCAGCTAGAAGCAAAATTTTAGATCACACTGTAACTTTAGATGGCCTTTTTGTTCCATTAAATGCAACAGTGAAATTTCGCATTGATTTTAAAATATTACTTTTGACATATAAAGCATTGAATGGTCTCGTGCCGCAGTATCTGAGTGAACTCATATTGTCTTATGATCCGCCATGCTTACTTCGATCAAAGGATGTCAGTAACGTGTATTATTAAAACTACAGCAGGGGGCAGAGCTTTTTCTTACAAAGCCCCAAAGTTATGGAATAGCCTTCCAAATAGTTTTCAGGACTCAGACACAGTCTCAGTGTTTAAGTCTAGGCTAAAAACCTATTTATTTAACCAAGCATTTTGTAAATAGATTTACCTTAGGTAAAGGAGCAGATCTGGGGGACTCATGGACGTACAGTATTATGGTGAAGGTTTGTTGACGGTGAAGTGATTGGTTGCTTTACATGTCAGGGAGCCTTCATGTCTGTGTTTCTTTCTGGCTCTCCCTTTTAGTTATGCTGCTGTAGTTAGTCCTGCTTGCACTTTGAACTAAATATATATTCAGCTTATACATTATGTGACTATGACCTACCTAACTGTTATCTCTCCTTGTCTGCTCTCCCCCTCTCTCTGTCGAGCTACACACGTCATTCCTGAGCTGCCATTAATCCAGACTCCCTCTGCCCTCTGGTTGGAGATCTCGTCATATGGAGGTCCTGTGTATCTCTTTGGGATGTGTCTGATGTCTGGGGACGGTTTTACTCTACTATGAAGACGGTTTTGGCCTCGACTGATGTTGACAGCTGTTTCTCTGCGGACTTGGCTGCAGTGACTTAATAGTTCAGGACTGGAATTTCCTATAAGTCTAAGTCTGAGCCTCCGATAACTACCTGGACTCCATATTAACATTAATTAACATCTATTAACATCTATTATGCTGAACTGCCTGCCACCTAACATGACTGCAGATCAATTCCTGCTTTCTGATTCACCCAAATGAGGGTGGGTTCCCTGTTGAGTCCGGTTCCTCTCAAGGTTTCTTCCTATTGCCACTGTCGCCCTCGCCCTCATCAGGGACTATCTGACCATTTTGATTCATACACATTCACATTCCATACAAACTTAAATAATTCTTTTGATTGTGTAAAGCTGCTTTGTGACAATGACAATTGTTATAAGCGATATAAAAAAACTGAATTGAATTGAACTCAGGATCTCATTTATTGGTAAATTTTCTGACCAAGACCCTTCATCCCCAGTTATTTAGTTGGGAAGCTAGCTTTGGGAAGACAATTGGTTGTCCCAAATCACTTCTATTTGTGATGAAGGAGGCTACTGTGCACTTGTGCACTTTAAATGCTGCAGAAAGTTTCTTGTATCTTCCTAGATCTTGATTCAGTTAGGCGCACAAGGACCATTGATATGAGTAAGCTGTACAAGAAAGGAAAGGAAAGGAAAACTCCCTGAAATTACAGTAGGAAGGAACCTTGACAAGAACCAAATGTAACAGAGAATCCATAGTCATTTGGATTACATCAGATAGATATAGCAGGGCTTAATTTACAGGCATTGATATAAAATCCACTTTCATTGCTGCAGGATCAGGATGCCATTGGCCTTGATCATGTTGATTTATACATTTTTTCTCACATATTTCATATAATTTCTCAAATATTCTTTCGATTCTGTAAAGCTACTTGTGTGAAAATGACTATGGTTAAACAAGTTATATAAATAAAATTTAATTTAATTTAATTGAGTCCCCCAGCTCTGCACCTTCTAAGACAAATCTATTAATGGAATGCTTGGTTAAATAAATAGGTTTTCACCCTAGACTCAAACACTGAGACTGTGTCCCAAATATTAATTTGAAAGCTATTCCATAATTTTAGGGCTTTATTAAAATGAATGTTTTCATAATACATACCAATATGTGCCTGATTTCTTTAATCAAAGTAGCAGGTCATAAAGCATTAGCAATTTAGAGTTAGCACTTGACAATTTAGGGGTTTGTAGGTCAATATGATCTACAATATGTAATCTACACAAAATGTCACAGGGAGTCAATGCAGTGTGGAATCAATAATCACACCATTTTCTTTTATTTCTACACTTGATGAATAGAAAGTCCATTCAGAGTTACAGAACATTCCTTATAGCTACTTGTGGTCCTAGCAAATGTGTCCCATGTGTCAAAAGTCTGGTCCTATATGTAAAATCGTGAGTCTAGTGCTTTTGATCAGGAGTACAATGAACAGCTTGTGTCACTCTGTTTCTGATCCATTAGATTGGGTCCAGAAAATTTGCAGGGAGAGAGAGGAGCCCAGAACAAGTGAAAGGACCAATACCTGGTCTCCTGGGTGAACACCACTTCATGCATAACTGGGAGAAATACAGAGCTTCTTTTACTAAATCACAAGATTTGTATAGTCTTCCACAGATGCTACTAACAAAGTCTATGTTACATGGGACATAATGACTCAGACAGGATGCCCTCCTTAAACATCTTCAATGGGCCTTGAACTGAATGTTCAAACATTAACTTGGCAGGACTAAAACCTATTGATTCTTGCGTTGCTTCTCGTATTACAAATAAAGCATGAAGAACACCTTCATCCCACTTTCTGTTTTTAGGTAATACTTATGAAGCATTGACTTTAAGAACTGATTATAGTGCACAAGGGCAACTTGAGAGTCTTGGTGATGTGATGTGGATATCTGATGGCGAATATTCAAAGGTGTCAAAGCTTGAGAGAAATGTTAGTTTTAGTAAAGTCAGGTCCTTAATCAGTCCGTACTACCCTAGGTAGCCAAACATTTGAAGAAAATGTATTAGAACTTTCACTATGATGACTGGTGCTATGATCCTATGCGGTGGAATAGTCTATTGTTAACATGCAACAGGTTACTCAGGCGTTGTCTTAAATAGAAGACAAACACAGTCAACTAAAACATGGGCTTGCTTATTGGTTGGATTGGATTTAACAAGGTAAGAGGAACGTTTGGTTTACCCACATATTGAGGTACATGGCATTGTACATGGTACATGACACTTGCAGTATTTAGTGACATCTAGCTTTAGAGCAGGCCAAAATAAACGAATAAGGACACGCATATACAGTAAGTTTTACTTATTCATAAATGTCCAGACCAAGGATTGTCATGAGCCAAATGGAGCACATGCTGACAAAATGCATCTCATCTAATGTACAAACCTTTCTAACATATGCATACTGAGAAACTATTTATTCCTTTCAAAGTAAACTCAAATCATTTTCAACTCTACCTCACAGGAATTACTGACAAATGCACAGCACCTTTTCAGACTAGACATTGCTGAAAAATTGTATCAATCCACTCCTTTGTTCATATAGGAGACATATCTGATCCATCAAGTATTTCCAGGATAGGCAGCACATTTCCACCAGCGACTGTAGGTCACTGTCTATAATAAAAAGAACTGTTTCTGCTGGCTTAGACTAGCAAATTACAACATCGGTCAGCACAATGACTATCTTAGAACATAACTGTGCTTGATATAAAGGCACTCACAAATTATCTGTAGCAATAGCATGGCAAAACCATGTTTATTTTCTGTTCATTTTAGGGCAGTACCACTGCCAGAATAAAATACTAGGCTGCACCAGTGTTTCTTAATATCTTGACAGGGTATTGAACTTGAACCTCTGTAGATGATGACACATAACCTGAGGAAATTACGAGTTTATAACTAGGTTCAGACATATGATCATCAGTATCCAATTAAGTCATTACCGGAGCAAAACTTCATTAGGCTAAGGAGATGAGTTGTCCCTGTTTCGTTTACAGTATGTTTCAAGGGAAAACAATTACAGTAGCTGTTCAGACGTCTGACCGTAAAAACATTTTTTCCTGGATCTTCGATAAGGAACAGCTGCCTGGTCAAGCCTGAACCAGTTTGGTTGTGGGAACAGGAACAGGAACAGAAATGCTTTTATGCAGGGTGACAAATTCCTCCACGAACCTTGACTCAGGCAGACAATGCTTGAACTTATCTAGCAGTACAAATTCATAAGCACAGAGTATTTTGGCTTTGACAGTTTAATAATTCAAACTTTCTTTCAACTAGAGTTGTAAAAAAGAGGGTCCAAATCTTTTTGGACCAAACTAAAGTTGTTGTAATGCATACAAGAATATGCATTACATTTGTAATAAAATATGCACCTCCCTTAGCTTCTTTAAATGAAGGCTATCAAGACAATCTGGCTACCTACAATGCTCTGAAGGTGAATTCTTCTGAAATTCAGAAAGGAGCACAGAAGGAAGCAGCACACCTGGATGAGCTAGCCAGGAGGACTTTATAAGAACAGATTGGATGAAGAAAAATAGAACAAAAAAGACTTAAAGCATTTTACAATACTGGATCTTGGATTAGTGCTTAGTACTGTCACCTTGCACCTTGAGGGTCTGGGTTTGATTCCTGCCTTGGAACCCTATCCAGGGTATACCCTGTCTTATGCCCTAAGTGCCCTGGGATAGCTTCATGGTCCCCCACAACTCTGAATACAGGACAAAGCAGTATGGACAATGAGTGAGTGTAATGAACCTAGAATATAGAAATATAGAAAAAAATATATAATAAAGTTCGATGCACTGGTATGTGCATAGATGGATAATTCATTATTCACACATTTTCATATATGGTCATATAAATATTTCACATAAAAATCCACTCCCAGGCCAAAGGATTGGGACTAAACCGGTGTGTGGACATACGAAAACCACTTGTCATTAAGGCTAATCAGAAAAAAAGGGCTTTAGTTTGCTAGGGAGCATTAAGATTTAACTTTGGAGCAATGAAAAAAGGTGTGATGAGTTAAGACTGACCCTAGTTCAGAGTAATGGCTGTATCAGGGTAAGAATGAATGAATAAAGTGATGTACCCATCATGCATAGTGCTGACTGTACAAGCCTCTGGAAGCAGTCTTATAATATGGGGTTGCTTCAGGAGGTCAGGTTTCTAAGCTCAGCAACAAAATATGCCAATAAAACGAAGTCAGCTGATGGCCTGAATGTGCTGAATGACCAGGTTATCACATCAATAGTTTTTTTTTTATTTTTTATTTTTTATTATTATTAATTGAATGGCACATGCATATTCCAGAATTTAAATAACAAAAGACTGGTTCTGGGAGCATGAGAAATATTTTTGCAGTAGGACAAACACACACCAGCAAGTTCACCTTTAAATGGCTCTTTATTTAAAATTTTTTTTAAAAAGGATTTAGAGATGGCAGCACGGTGGATCAGTGATTTGCACTCTAACAAAAGAGTGAGCCAAATTTCCTCAATAGAAATGTGAAAGATTTATTGGCAGTTATCTCAAATGCATGATTGCAGTTTTTGCCAACAAAGGTGGCTTGTTTTAAGAGGCAATCAACTTTTATACACATGGCCAGGCATTTGTTTATGGACATTACAACCCCCCCCCCCCC
>QMIH01002090.1:5296-37944 GCA_003987875.1 Clarias batrachus
TAATAATAATAATAATAATTATTGTTGTTGTTATTATTATCATCAACATTTTATTTATTTATTTACTTTTTTATTTAACCACAGAGACTGCTAGCTGCAAAGCTCCAAAGAGACCTCACAAACCCACAATCCCACGTAAACTAGTGTCAACAACTGGGATTTAAGAGACATTTGACCTGTGGGATAAAAACAACAAGCTAAGATGCCCGATTGGTATAAATGAGTACCTTCAACTGAGATCTGTTCAGTTTGTGAGTAGTATGAGGCTGTGGTATATTCAATTAATTAGTTCTCAACCTACTTATTGTTATCTAATCTTGTTATAATTTTTTTTTCAGGTTTTGAAGTGGTGAAGGTATGAAGGGAGACATGTTTCATAATAATTCAGCACGTTTTATGGTTACGCTGACCTTAGAATCATTAGACGTATCACCGTCTGGTGATATTGCTGTATTACTTTTTGGCATAATTGCATACTGTTTAATCTTGTTGTTTCAGTCCATGCTACTTGTGGCWATTGTTGTAAAAAGGGATCTGCATAARCCTATGTACATWCTGCTYTTTAATTTGTTYATATGTGACMTTACAGGAGCTACAGGTTTTTATCCTCAACTCATTTGTAGTATCTTGTTTGAGAGTAGAGAAATCTCTTATCCTGCCTGTGTATTACAAGGATTCCTCATTCACATCTATGGGAATGGATCTSCYTTATTTCTCACTATTATGGCCTTCGACAGATAYMTTGCCATTTGCAAGCCTTTGAGGTACCAYACTCTGATGAGAGGGGACACCTTGATGAAACTTATTTTTATTGYRTGGACAATAAATCTTGCTACGATTGGGTGYTTATTTATRCTAACAACGAGCAAAGAAATCTGCAGGACACACATAGTGGAYACRTTCTGCAATAWTCCYWCTTTAATGAARTTAAGCTGTGAGGATATGAGTGTRGTTAAYTATTMTRGCTTGTTTAATATGACTCTTGTAMATGGTTCTTCCATATTCATAACATCATTTACATACATYAAAATCCTGATTACTTGTTTYTCTACTAAACAGGAAAAMTCTATAAATAAGGCAATACAAACMTGTGGCACACATTTAGTTGTTTATCTGAGTTTTGAGATTAACRTATTATKTTCACTGATTTCTCACAGGTTTGAATCAGCATCTCCACACTTAAGAAGGGCCTTTGCTGTATCAATTGTTATATTTCCTCCTATWTTCAACCCTTTAATTTATGGATTGCAAACACGGCAAATTCGACAAACAGTTATTACATTTACACAAAGAAAGATTTCCTTTATCTAACAGAAAACTAAAAACTAGAGCAAAAATATATGCAAATATTTATTTTAATATAAGATGAAATGACTAAAATGCTGAACTTAATTTATGTAATGAAGATGATATACAGTCAACATATACATAAATGTCTTTTTCTGAGGTGGAAGCAGTGCACTCTTTATTTAAGAATGTTTAGCATAGAATTATTACTCTAAAACAGGGGTCTCAAACTCAGTTCCTGGAGGGCCGCAGCCCCACAGAGTTTTGTTCCAACCCTGCTCCAACATACATACTATGTAGTTTTCAAATAAGCCTTAATGACTTTAGTTGGATCAGGTGTTTTTAATTATGGTTGGAACAAAACTCTGTATGGCTGCGGCCCTCCAGGAATTGAGTTTGAGACCCCTGCTCTAAAAGGATTGTAGGCACATTTTTGACCCTGTGTACCATTTTGTTCATGTTCATGCCATGAAACTCAAAATAAATGAAATCTTGTGCTCCAAATTCTTCAAGAAGTATTCTATACAATAATTTTTCACAGAAAGAGACCAGTTCAATAAATAATTAAACGCACAATATTTCCATGATATTTATGATGACACAGTTGCTTAGATGATATGAAATGAAACGCAACACATTCGTATGGAAAAATTAGGGTTCATTCTACTCACGAATAAAAAGTACTATAATTTTACAATCTGACAGCAAAATAAAAATCTAATTTTTGTTCAGACCAAATAAAGCACGATATACTACAAACAGATGGGGAGAATATTTTTAATTCTTTGACTCACAAGGCTATTAAAAAGTATAAATGGCAAAATATTAAACTTGTTTGAGTTATATAGGGTTGCACCAAGATGTACATTGATATGTCGCACTGTTCACTTTCATCCCCAATTTTGCTTGTGCATTTTGGAACATGAGACTTTCTTTCCAAAAATCCAGGACTGATCATCCGACCTCTGGTAATTAGAACCACCTAATATGGACTGTGAACCTTGTCAAAGTGAAATGTTTCACCACACACACACATACACACACACACGCATGCCCAAGTATACACTGCACACACTGCACGGCCATCTCAAAAGAAATCATCTCGACTCTCACAGTGTTACCTCAAAACAATGAGCCAGAAGCGCAAGTGTGTATTAGAATGAGTTTAGTATAAATGTTGATGTGTGTCAGCCATTTGGCTTCACATTTTGGCCGTAACTGACAGTTAATGTATGACGTACATGGACTGTCGGTGCCTGGAAGTCTAGATCCTCCAGAGCAAATCTTAACAGCTAGTCTGGCAACACATGCTTTCTAGTACATTGGCGAGGTGTAAACAGTTTGTTTATGTTTAAAACTAAGTGACCGAGTTCGAAATGGCTGCCTCTTACATGGATGTTAAAAAAATAAATAAATGCATGAGTCTATATTAGAGTAATGCAGCTGATATTATTTAGTGAATTAAAAAAAAATAGTTCATCAAGGTCTGGCGGACACAACAAGCAATAACTCTTCTTCTCTTAATTCTTAATATGGCAGAAAGAACTAGACCCAGTCATTATCTGATGAAATAGTGAGGTTTGTATTGCTTTACAAAAATATACACGAACAAAAATACACACACACACAACACCAGGGGGGTATTTCAGAAAGCTTGGTTAACTTACCATTTGGTAAATCATAACCTCTGGGTTGATTTACCCCAAACCCGCATACCATGAGTATGTCGGTCCCAAAACACCTGAGAAGAGTAAGTTTAATCAACCTCCTAGTGGTTACCCAGAGTTAATGCGCGTGCATGGTGCATGCGTAAAGACATTTTCAATGGATCGCCGATTTCACGAGTTGACATGGAAAATCAAATGATAAAAAGGGAGCGGCATACTTCACAGAAGTGGAGTTGGACGTTATAATGCCGTGTATGGAGAATTTAAGCCAATAATAATGAAAAAAAAAGGCTTTAGGCTGCATCGCCTAAAGAAAGATGGTTGGCTTGGCAAAAAATAACGGACAGAGTAAATGCGTGAGTATTAAATATCAAAGTTGACATCGCCTCCCCTTTTATTATAATGCAAAATAATTAATCACCCCTTCTGCGTCCTTTTGACTGTTAAATCTCATTTCATTTCTTTAGGTTAAAAGGGGTAGCTCAGTGGTTAAGGCATTGGACTACAGTTCGGAAGGTCCCAGGTTCAAGTCCCACAACCACCAAGTTGTCCCTGTTGGGCCCTTGAGCAAAGAAAGCCCTTAACCCCAACTGCTCAGATGTATAATGAGATAAAAAAAAAAAAAAGTAAGTCGCTCTGGATAAGGGCGTCTGCCTAAATGTAAATACCAATGTATATTGACTAGGAATATATGGTTTCTTATTTACTAATATAGTAATCCTTCTGGAGCAAGAAGAACTTTGAGCCAAGTCAAAATGGAACACAAAAACATTCTGCAAAAAGGTAATATTTGATTACATGATCACTGAACTATTTATTAAACACGATTTAGTATATTCTTAGTCATGTAGCTAATAGCTGAAACCCGTCTAACTGGCGGGTGCCCACCACCACCTCCCCTCACCCCATCTGAGGACCTGCCTCTCTCCATTAATAAAGAGCGACCAGTGGTTACTGGTATTTCATGGGGCAATTCATCACCCACACCATGCACCACAAGTAACATGGTGAAATGTAAGTTTACCACTATGATTTGTATTCATTATATGACTTAATAAATTTATATCTTTGGCAATTAAAGGCTTTTTGAATATGCTTAATGTTTTTGTGCAGGCTTACTTTATTTACAGTAACTGCATATGATGAGGCTACTGTGATCTTAGTTGTATTACTTTGACACGTTTTTCTGCGATAATATGGAGAATTTTTATGGGTTGTATTTTCTTATAGATACTAATAGAGGGATTGTATTATTGGACCCTACAGAAAGAACACAGTCCATCACAGTTGTAATTTTTAAAAAMTAACACAGTTGTGTTTTGTTGTAAGGTACCTTTAGTTGCTTTTAGATCTTTTGTTTTTTTTCTTTTTGCCAGAAAATGTATACTTGAATATTTCCACTGAAGGATGAAGATGACGATAAAGAGACCACATCTGCTGTGACAGAAGTGGACAATGCTGGTAGATACACTGAGGTATGATGTATTCCATTATAATGCATACCCCCTTTTTATATTAGAGTTGCAAATTGTCATTGTTCTTTCACAGTATATACCTGGGGATTTGTGCACAGATGAAGGTCCTTGAACCTCAAGTGCAAGAGCTTGTGTGCAGTTGTCCATATTTTAATTTTATTATCTGACAGAATCTCATTTATTTAATTATGTTTGCCCTCCTAGTCACCAGCAAAGAAGCCGTATAAGGTCCATCTTCTAAAACAAAAAAGAAAAAGTGAGAAAAAGTGACAAAAAGAAAAATTGCTCCTCTTTCCCAAACTATAGTTCGAAGGGGGTGAAACCAGTGGAGGCCTGKGGAGTCTCTCGGATTGCAAAGAGGACATATGGGAGTAGCTGGTCCCAGTTACGACTGCCTTCCTTAGTTACTTGACGTAGCATACTCTTGAGTGTTTGATTGAACCTCTCCACCAGGCCGTCGGTCTGGGGGTGATAAACGGAGGTGCGGATCTGCTTCACCTGCAACAGCCGGCAAATATCTGCCAATAATTTTGACATAAAGGGGGTACCCTGATCAGTGAGAAGCTCCTTGGGTAGGCCTATGCGACTAAAGAGCAGCACAAGCTCCTTGGCAATGGCTTTGGAAGTCTCTTTACGAAGTGGAACGGCCTCAGGGTAGCGTGTGGCATAGTCCATCACTACCAAGATGTAATTATGGCCCCTCGCAGATCTTGGAAGTGGGCTGACAAGGTCCATCCCGATACATTCTAATGGTGTTCCGATTATGGGTAGAAGAATTAGTGGGACGGGTGCCGGCTTCTTGGGTGCGGTTTTCTGGCACTCGAGACACCGTTGGCAGAAGTTTCTTATCTCGGCTTGAAGCCGCGGCTAATGGAAGCGATTCTTAATCTTTTCCACTGTGTGCTTCAATCCCAGGTAGCCACCAAGAGGGTGAGAGTGGGCCAGGTGCATTACAACGTCAACCTTTCCTTGTGGCACCACTAGGAAGTCGCATGGCTCTCCTCTTCTCATCGTGTGATAGTATAGGAGTCCTCCACGAATGAGGAAATATGACGTTGGCTTGGGGCGTCCACCATCCTCAGTCTCACCCTCAATCTCCCTCACTTGTCCCCAGCAGTTTTTTAGGCGTAGGTCCTCCTTCTGATGTAGGGCAAAGTTGCTCTACCACGTAACCTGCTGAGATAGGGAGAGAAGCGGATTAGCGGTAGGGTTTCGCTCACCTTCCTCCTCAGTGTCTATGCAATCATCCTGGATTTGAGCCATGAATGCTGGCTGAGACCATGCCGCCTCTTTGCAGAGCCTGCTCCCGCAGTAAGATGCAACTTTTTCCGGTTTTTCGTTGAGCTGTAGTCACATGTATCGCAGGCGGTGGGGGAGTTTCTTTGCTGCTGTGGTCACTGGCCCATAGATTTTGGTATGCTGCAGTTCGGGGTGATTCTCTGAATCAGAGGAGAGCACAAGGAGTGCAAGCTCTAGGGCATCTGCCATGTCCCACAGGTAGGAGGGAGCTTTCATTCCTCCAGCCTGTAGGTTATTTAGCTGGGCCCGGGGTGGTGCATGTTGGTTTTAGGTCCAACTACGGAACTTGGCCACGGCTTGATAGCAAGAAAGTCCACAGCGGGCCAGCACTTCAGCCTTCAGACGGTCATAGCTGGCTGCTTCATCACTTGTAAGGGAGAAGTAGACTTGCTGTGCCTCTCCAGTGAGCAGTGGGATAAGGGTAGTACTTCCTGCTTCAGCCAACCTTCCAGCTCTGCTGTCCTCTCGAAGGCCTCAAGAAAGATTTCAGATCATCGTGGGGTGTAAGCTTGCTGAGAAGGCGTTGGGCCTTCTTGTGGAAGTCATGTGGGGAACTGTTAACCCCTCCATACTGCTTGAGTCGGCCGAGCTCAGTTACCATGGCTGGCAGGCCATTGGTCAGCTGCTGTAGCACCGTCTGCTGCTTGGTGCTGGACTCTAGGAGGTGGTGGAAAAGTTGCGCTAGGGTGGGTTGGGTTCCAAGGGTTTTGTTTAATCAGAAGAATGCAAATGTATTTCCTCTCTCCAGTCTGTCTCCGGGTCTCGCTACGACTGACATGTTAATGACTGTTCTTTTGATGTTCGGGACACACCAGATCTTCAGACATCATGCCTGTGTGTGGGTGTGTTTGTCTCTCCCGGTTGATCAGGCCTCAACCGGTAAGTGTATCAAGGTCCGGCGGATACAACAAGCAATAACTCTCCTTCTCTTAATTCAGCTTAAAATACAGATACACTTCTTCTTCTTTTAAACCTAACACTAATTTAAAAAAATCAATAGAATACCTGATAGCGCTTGTTTCTGTCACGGTTACTGCTTGCCGGACGAAAGAGAGGCATAAAAGCAGAGGTGAAGTGAACCAAAAGATTTTATTGAACACAAAACAGGGAACCAACGGAACAGAACATGAACTTAAAGCTAGGATAAACCATAAACATGACAAACTAACCAGACTAGACATTACAAACAGACAGAGACAGACAGGCCAGGAGAACACGGAGCCAGGAGAACATGGAGCCAGGAAGAACACAGAGCCAGGGAGAACCCAGAACAAGGTAAACACTGAGCCAGGAAGAACACAGAGCTAGAAGAACACAGAGCCAGAAGAACACAGAACTAGAAGGACACAGAGCCAGAAGAACACAGAACCAGAAGAACACAGAACCAGAAGAACACAGAACCAGAAGAACACAGAACCAGAAGAACACAGAACTAGATAACATACCACAACAAACAGTAACCCTAGACGAACAGATGCAAGACCAGGACAACACAGAACTCAGGAACATTTATAACCAACACTAATTAGCAACCTCAGTTCAGGTGAGCGCCACATCACCCGACCGAGGCGCACTCTGGGAATTTGAGTCCACCCAAAACTACAAAAGAAAACAGAACACAAAATGGAGTCAGTGGGTGCTTTGGCGCCCTCTGGTGGTATCCCCTGACAGTTTCAACCTTTAGTTTTATTAGGATTAAAGTAAGTATGCAGTGTAGAATCAATAGCATGGTTTAGTTTGAATAATTAAAAAAAAGCAATCTAATGTCCCTTGTACACAAGCTGCTCATGCATATTTTATGTTTTGTAACGTTATTTCTCTACTCTATCACAGTGCTTACACAACAGTACCTCATATTGCTTTGTCAAGTATATTACATATATGTGATGAATGTCATGTTTCTCTAAACATTTTGCAGTCCTTAAACAACACATATTTGTAATTCACTATTTCTTGAGTGACTGCAAAGTGTAACTGAATTTTTTTTTTTTTTGCAGTTCAACATTCTCCATAAATCCGCTGAACAGTCCTGCCAGCATGTTGTATTAAACAAGAAGTTACCTTCAATTACCTTCAAAACGTTTGGCTCAGCTTGACCAAAAAGCTAGTGCYGACATCTCATGCTTTGCTTAAAACGTGGTAGTTTAAAACTTCCAAAATAAAGTTACATAGCAGTTTCTAAATTAAACATTTTGGTTATGACAATTGTGTTTTGGAGAATAATAATTAGTAAAATTAGTAAAAGCCCAAACTGTTCATATTAAAAATATACGTAWATAATATAATAAAGCTGTCATAAACTGAAAATCTTTATAGTTTCAATAAAAACCTGCTATGTGACCTTCACACTAACAAGCAGTGGAGTTCCAAAACTCTAACTAATTTAACAGTCTATACTAGACTGATGACAACTTACTTTTAATAGTAATTATTTTTTATTATAAATGTATACTAACATGTACATGTTCATTTGCCATAGATATTTTAACAATTTTAAATACAGAAGAACTTGTAGTAAGTACTTTTTAATGTAGAACATTATGTTGTGTACTAAAATCTACAATGCATTGTGTGAATTTTGTATTGTGTCCAAGTGTTATGATTTGTTAACTTGTTATTTTAGTATTATTTTAGATAAATGTATTAACTAGAATGGACATGGATGATCAAATAAATTAAATAAAATCAAATAAATTTAGAAATTTTGTTTTTCCTATACACTAGCCATAACATTAAAACAATTAACATTAAAACCACCTAGATATTGGGTTCCTCGTGTACCATAGGTAGGGGCATGGCTTAGGGCATGGCTCTACAGGGCCTCGTGTGCTGTCTGGCACCAGGACATTGGCAATTGTGGGATGTGGACCATTTATTATGGCCCATTTCTGGCCCACCTCTACCACAGTTGTCTGGTCCACATGGGAATAATGGCCTATGAGTTGTCCCACTCCTAGTTGCCTAATGCCAAAGGCACACCTGAATAATTATTGCAATATACATGAACTCTTTTTATAGTGTAAAATGTTTTAAACAACACTTTATGACACATTTATGGAACACATAATTATCTGGGCAGCGGAACTTTTGTGAAAAAAACAAACAAACATTTTGAACAATTCAAGCCAATTTTGTCATCAGAAACTCCCTGATGACAAATTATTGAAGTGACACATTTGTCAGTACTAAGCTATTTCAGATCATATCCCTGCTTCCAGGGACTTGTACAATGAACACTATGCATGATGCACTTACTATCTTAGCCTAATGCACCCATTGTTCTGGAATAGTGAACTCGGACCACATGACCTTTTGTCTAAGAAACAGAACAAACTGATTTTTTTTTTCTGATCACTCAATAATAAATGACTTTTTATGGCCACACAGATATTAAGTCATAATCCTATGTATTCCCATCAAATGTACTAAGTACTATCATTGAGTATCACAGAGGACGCGTGCACTTCTTGTTTTGACGCCTAGCGTCCCTTGATCACAACTGAGCCAATGGTTCTTTTCTCTCTCATGCAGCAGAATTGTGGGTAATCATCTCCCATGCTCAGACTTCAGTACACAACTTTCACACAAACCCACACTAGTTTACTAAATTGAGACTCACCTGCTTGAGGGATGACATCTGCTGTGTTGATTAAAATCCACATTATGCTAAATAACTTATGAAATGTATGCGGAGCCAGGTTGTTTTTGCATAATTTGGTAGATGAATATTTAATGTGCTTGAAATGAATTAATTTTACTACAAATTGCCCCAAATTTCATATAATTTAACGCATGTAATGTTGACATTTGACATGTTATGATTATGACTACAGCAGTATCAATGTCAATTCTTTAAAACATAAACAATCAAGCTTACAAGAACCTGGACAGCTTATAAAACAAACAGTGAGTCATTAAGGGGTCCTTGGACTTTTGTTTGACGGCAAGACTTTTTTTATTTTTTATTTTTTAGAAATGTCTGATGGTTTTGACAGAAACTGACAGAAAGGACACCAATCCAGCAAATTTAAAATTTAAGTTATAAAAAAAAATAATGAATGAATTTTTAACAGCCATTAAGTAATTAAGACATACTTATTTTACCTGCATGCAATAAGTGATTTTTTTTTCATATATTTTAAAACAGTATTGAGCTATTTGAATATGTAGACTCTTGTTCTGGACAAGGAATATTCAGGTTTATTGGGGTTTATTACACTATCAAATAAAATAATAATATTAAGTAGGACTGAAAAAAATATTTTGTTTTGAGGAATTTATTCAGCATATAAAATTGATAATTTCTGAATTTGACAGAAAAAAAAACACAATACCAGATGCATACATATGCAAAAGACAACATCCATTCCATGCTTGTAACGGCTCCAATGATACCTCGGAAGCCCACAATCTGATGGTATTTCTACCATAGACAACCAGAATTAAAAAATATATATATTTGACACTAAGTTATAAAGAATTATGTGATTCCCCATCTTATTTGTCATTAATTAATTAATTAATTCATTCATTTTCTATATATTGCTTATCCTGTACAGGTCACAGGATTTCGAGAGCCTATTAGACGGACTTCACGCACAAGGCAACGTATAGCACTCCATGCAATTTGAAAATGCCAATTAGCCAAACCTTTGGAATGTGGGAGGAGTACCTGGAGGAAACGCACCAAGCAGACCCGAGACTGAAAACAACTTAAAAATATATATATTTATTTACTTTTTTATTTGACCAGAGACACTGCTACCTGAAAATCTCSAAAGAGACCTCACAAACCCACAATGCCATGCATACATGTGTCAACAACTGGGATTTGAGAACAGTTTGACCTGTGAAACAACAACAAGCTGAGATCCAGGTAGTGTAGATTCCTGCACGGTATAAATGAGCTCCTTTTTTTTTTCGATCTGTTCAGTTTGTGAGGATCATGAGGCTGTGTTATTTTCTGTGAATTAGTTCTTAACATACTTATTCGTATCTAATCTTGCTATTTAATTGCTTTTTTCAGGGTTTTAATTTGCAGAGGCAGAAAGGAAGACATGTCTCATAATAATTCAGCACGTTTCATGGTTACTCTGACCTTGGAATCAATGGACATACCACCGTCTGGTGGTATTGCTATATTATTTTTTGCCATAATTGCATACTGTTTAATCTTGTTGTTTCAGTCCATTCTACTTGTGACTATTGTTGTAAAAAGGGATCTACATAAGCCTATGTATATATTGCTCTTTAATTTGTTTGTATGTGACCTTACAGGAGCTACAGCTTTTTATCCTCAACTCATTTGTAGTACATTGTCTCAGAGTAGAGAAATCTCTTATCTTGCCTGTGTATTACAAGGATTCCTCATTCACATTTATGGCATGGGATCTCATTTATTTCTCACTGTTATGGCCTACGACAGATATATTGCCATTTGCGAGCCTTTGAGATACCATACTAAAATGAAAAGAGTCACCTTAGTGAAACTTATTTTTATGGTGTGGTCAGYWASTTTTGCTATGGTTGGGTGTTTATTTATGCTAACAACGAGCAAAGAAATCTGTAGGACAAACATAGTGGACACGTTCTGCTATAATCCCTCTTTAATGAAGTTAAGCTGTGAGGATATGAGTGTAGTTAACTATTATGGCTTGTTTACTATAATTGTTGTACAAGGCTCTTCCATATTGATAATATCATTAACATACATCAAAATYCTAATTACTTGTTTTTCTACTAAACAGGCAAAATCTATAAGTAAGGCAATACACACCTGTGGCACACATTTAGTTGTTTATCTGAGTTTTGAGATTAACGTATTATTTTCACTGATTTCTCACAGGTTTGAATCAACATCTCCACACTTAAGAAGGGTCTTTGCTGTATCAGTTGTTATATTTCCTCCAATTATCAACCCTCTAATTTATGGGTTGAACACAAGGCAAATTCGACAAGCAAGTTTTACATTTATACAAAGAAAAATGTCTTCTATCTAACAGAAAACTAAAATCCACAATAAAAAAGTATTATATGTCATTTAGATGTAAATACAATATTGTGTAAATACGGTTGTGGTTATACAGTCAACATGAACATAAATATTATAGCAATATTTAGCTTTTTCTGGGGTGGAAGCAATGTCCCACATGCACTCTTAATAAAAAAAGTTATGTAGTTATTCATGATTACTAACTCGTAGGTTCCATTTTGACCCCGTGTTTATATCAGGAATCCCAAAATACTGTATGCTCTTCAAAAAAGTATGCTATACAATCATTCTTTACCAGCTGAGACCAATTCCAAAGTAATTAAAAGCACACTATTGCTTTATGCTTTATCATGATGGATATGTGGAAATATTTAACAGCTATATATGTGTAAGCAAATGTATGCACATGTCCTTATAGAAACAGAAAATAGAATACTATTATAGTGAAAAATGTATTTGCCTGTGAAATGCCTTAAATCAGCTGTTATTATATTTACTCCCTGCCCTGTTCTGACTATGGAACCATAGTTTTTTTGCCTGATCACATTAAATCACTCCATCACATTTTCTTTCTTTGTAAATATCACTTTATTTTACCATACCATTCATGATTTTTTATGCAAAATGCGGGTACATTCTACTCATGAATTAATGAAAAAAAAAATACAATACAAAAACTGTTTGACTGCAAAATGAGAACTAATTTTTTGTTTATTTCAAATGAAGCAGGTATTGCAAACTGAGAATGTTTTGTGCATGTTTTCTTTGAGTCACAAGGCTGTTAAAAAGCACAAATTCCAAAATATTAAGTCAAAACTGTTTGAGTTATATATACTGTAGTGCTGCACCAAGGAGTGCATCGATGTATCGCACTTTCTTTCATCCTCAGTTTTGCTGGTGCATGGTAGGACATGAATATTTTATTTCCAAAAATTCGAACATGTAATTCTTTAAAGAAACATAATAAAATTATACTGTGTGCTGTGTCAAAGTGAATTAGCTTACCACACACACACACACACACACACATGTGCATGCCCCCATACACACAGCACACACACTTGTATATTAAAAAAATAAGTTAGGTGTAGCCATTCTTATACAAGTGTGACATTTGTTTGTTCAAAAAGCTGTAGCTTCATCTCCCATAGCTTTGTAACAATGGATAAATCAATTGTATACAACTGTTGTTGTATACTGTATGGGTTAAATTAAGTATGCATTGTAGTTTCAATAACACATTGGTTAGTTTAAATAATAAAAACGAGCAAACTGCACATAAGTCTCAATTCCCTTGTCCACAAACTGCTCATGCAAATTTTATGTTTTCAAATTCAAATTCTATTTGTCACATACACAGTCATACACAGTACGATATGCAGTGAAATGCTTAGGCGACTGCCCTGACCTTAAAACAAGACTATTAATAGGAATAATATAAAAAAGTTACTTTATCTAAGAAAGAATATCTATATAGGAAATAAATATTAAAACAAAAGTAAATTTGAGAAATATATATATATATATATAAGTAAATTTAACTAAGAAAGAATAAATTTGACTAAGAAAGAATAAAATAAAATATAAAATATCTGTATAATACAAAACACAAAATATACACTATAAGAAAGATATAAGAAAAATATAAGAAAATAAGAAAAACCTAGCTGTACAATAGAAAATATAGAATTGTGGGAATGGATTGAACATAAAAGAATGGAATGTCCAGGGGTGTGCAAATATGCAGTAAAGTGTAGTATTAAATTGCTGGTGTGCATATTTAAAGTGTCTTATGTGCATAATGACCATGAGTGTGCAGGTGTACAATGTCCAGAGTGAGTGCAGAAACATGTGTGGAAGGGCAAAAAGAAATTTGTAACATTATTTCTCTGCTCCACCACAGTGCTTACACTACAATTAAAAGTGTAACTATATCTTTTTTCTTGCCTTTAACATTCCCCAAAAATCTCCCGAAAATGTTTAAACAGTTATGCCTGTTAACATTCTCTTTAATAGTTATTTAGTTAGTTTATCAGTCATGCCTGTTAAACTAACTAAATAATATTAAACAAGACTATAACTTAACCAAAAAGCTTTTGTCTACATATCACACTGCTCAAAACTTGGAAATGTAAAACTTCTAAAATACGGTTATGTAGCAGTTTCTAAATTAAACAAAAAATATGGCTGCACCATAATAAAATCTTTATACAGTACTTTCTATAAACACATGCTATGTGCCCTTTATATTAACAAGCATTGGTTTTCTATAATTCTATAAGCACCAGTTTTATATAAGTTAGAGGACAGACCTTAAACTACTGACACTTTTAAAATTTGGGACATCAGTAATTAATTTAACAGTCTATATTATACTGATGACATATAATATAGTCTATAGAAGAATACAGAAGAAGTTGCAGTAAATACTTTTTTAACATTGGATATATGCTTTTGAAATGAAAACCTTTCTGGTTTGTACTGAAACTTACAATGCATTGTGGGAATTTTGTATGGTAATTAAGTATGTTATGATTTATTATTTTAGTAACATAGATACATGTATGTATACATTAACTTTAACTAGGATGGACTTGGAAGACCAAATCAATTTAGAATTGTGTTTTTCCTATACTCTAGCCATAATATTAAACCATTAACATTAATATATCCTTTAGAGGTCGGCGGACCAGACAGTGGAAAAAATTGCATGTCTGAGGATCTCTGTTTATTCTCAGCAAAGAGAGCACATTTGAAGCGCTGCTGTGTGCCGAACATCAAAAGAACCAGTCATTAACATAACAGACAGGAGAGAGGAGATACATTTGCATTCTCATGATTAAACGAAAGGGTTCAAGTGGACATGAGCCATTTGGATGTACAGCCATGGCCARAAGTTTTGAGAATGACACAATATTAGTTTTCACAAAGTTTGCTGCTAAACTGCTTTTAGATCTTTGTTTCAGTTGTTTCTGTGATGTACTGAAATTATAATGTACTGTAATTGTATAATTACAAGCACTTCATACGTTTCAAAGGCTTTTATTGGCAATTACATGACATTTACAGTATTTGCAGTGTTGCCGCTTCTTTTTCAGGACCTCTGCAATTCGACTGGGCTGCTCTCAATCAACTTCTGGGCCAAATCCTGACTGATAGCAACCCATTCTTTCATAATCACTTCTTGGTTTGTCAGAATTAGTGGGTTTTTGTTTGTCCACCCGCCTCTTGAGGATTGACCACAAGTTCTCAATGGGATTAGGATCTGGGGATGCATTGTTCTTCACCAAACTGTTGKTGGATTGTTGGAAGAAGTTGCTGTTGGAGGGTGTTTTGGTATCATTCTTTGTTCATGTCTGTGTTTTGGGGCAAAATTGTGAGTGAGCCCACTCCCTTGGATGAGAAGCAACCCCACACATGAATGGTCTCAGGATGCTTTACTGTTGGCATGACACAGGACTGATGGTAGCGCTCACCTTTTCTTCTCCGGACAAGCCTTTTTCCAGTTGCCCAAACAATTGGAAAGAGGCTTCATCCGAGAATATGACTTTGCCCCAGTCCTCAGCAGTCCATTCGCCATACTTTTTGGAGAAGATCAATCTGTCCCTGATGTGTTTTTGGAGAAAAGTGGCTTCATTGCTGCCCTTCTTGACACCAGGCCATCTTCCAAAAAGTCTTCACCTCACTGTGCGTGCAGATGCGCTCACACCTGCCTGCTGCCATTCCTGAGCAGCTCTGCACTGGTGGCACTCCGATCCCGCAGCTGAATCCTCTTTAGGAGACGATCCTGGCGCTTACTGGACTTTCTTGGACGCCCTGAAGCCTTCTTAACTAGAATTGAACCTCTTTCCTTGAAGTTCTTGATGATCCTATAAATTGTTGATTCAGGTGCAATCTTAGTAACCACAATATCCTTGACTGTGAAGCCATTTTTATGCAACGCAATGATGGCTGCACACATTTCTTTGCAGATCACCATGGTTAACAAATGAAAGAACAATGATTTCAAGCATCACCCTCCTTTTAACATGTCAAGTCTGCCATTCTAATCCAATCAGCCTGACATAATGATCTCCAGCCTTGTGCTCATCAACATTCTCACCTGAGTTAACAAGACGATTACTGAAATGATCTCAGCAGGTCCTTTAATGACAGCAATGAAATGCAGTGGAAAGATTTTTTCGGGATTAAGTTCATTTTCATTTCATTGCAAAGAAGGACTATGCAATTCCTAGGTCACACGCAACTGCTCCGAGGAGAAGGTGGAGGCTTGTAGCTCAAAAATCAGTGAACATCAGAGGAAAGATCTACATGTACCTGGCTCTCCTCCATAGGTGGGCGTGACTGGTAAGTGTGGCTCGCGTGGAGTCTCTGGGCTTAATCAGAGCTGGTGAGGAGTTCTGGCTGTTGCGTCCCGAGAAGGGCGCCCTGGCTTTCCAGGGCCAGCCCCATCCTGTCGTACTGTACTGGATCCATCACATGTGCCCAGATTATTCTCTCACGACTGAACGACGAAGGGGCGAAGAGGTGGATCCAAATGCAGAGAAGCAGAGATGATTTTGAGATGCTTGGGATGGGTGACCTGAAGCTGTGTGCCGTGGAGTGACAAGAAGCAGAACCGTGGTTGAGGAGTGAAAGTGAAAGTTCGAAGCCGTTAGATTCATCCGCGAGAGCATTGAGCCGAAACGTGAAGCTAAGCCGACATCAAGGAACAAAAGCGAGAGTTCAAAGCCGTTAAATTAGTCAGCGAGTGTGTCGAGCCAAAACGTGAAGCAAAAGCCGAAGTCGAGGAGTGAAAGCGACAGTTCAATGCCGTTAAATCCATCAGTGAGGCAACTAATCCAAAGTGTGAGACGAGAATCGGAAAAACGAGAAAACGAAGCGGAGTTGCTAATGTGAAAACTATGAAACAAAACGCAAGAATATTGGAGCAAAAACACACAATATTTCTGCAGCGAGATAGCATGCTGCGCTTACTTATAAGCCGGAAGAAATCAGCACCAGATGACAAACCGGTGTGCCGGCGGGGCGGTGCAGGGGCGTGTGAAGAGAGATGACAGCGTGGGAAAAACATGTGACAGCGTAGGAAAGGAAATGTCAATAGATGAAAGCGGACCTTGAACTTGGTGTATGCGTGACTTCATGACATTTGCTGTTTGTGTCCAGCATTTCATCCCTTATTTGACCATGGCTGAAAATAATAGCTGGAATCTGGTTGAGAATTTATGACGAACAGCTTTATTTCAATCACCGTGCATAAACCCCGATTTGTGCGCAAACGTTGTGATCAAAAGGCTGATAAACGCATGCAATTTATCGATAAAAATGCAGACATACTGCATTGATGGATGGATGTTGTTAATGAATATTTAAAATGATATTTAAATAAATAGCTGTCCATCTTTTTTGTGTTTATCTTTTCAGTTTATTATACACCTCTGCACYAATTATTATAATAAATAGTTTTAAATGAAATGGTAAAGCGCTGGGTTATTTTATCTGTTTTAACCACTGCAGAGATAGTTAATCAGAAGTAGTTTTCACTACTACCATTAATGATAATACTGAATTGAGAAAGTGCAGTCAATGACGTATCATCATTGCAGGAGTGAAGAAAATGAAGAATAAATACATACGAGTATTTAAAGATTGAGCTTGACACATTTATGAGCTCTATCGCTTGTTGTCAAAGGGGACCTAAGAGGGAGAACGCATTTTTGGCTTTAATAGACACACAATACTTTAGATTGAAACATGACTGCCCCCTACAGGTAATGAATGGAACGTGYGCTCTTAACGCCAGATCTGTACATAGATTTCATGTTAGAAAAAGTGATAAATGTATAAGCTTGGTGGATGCAAAATTACATGGTGGATGCACAATATCTACATCACATAATGTCCTACTTCACAAAACATATTGAAGACATTAAACAACACATGCAGTGGAACTTCAGATTGGGAGTAAACGTTTAAATAATTTCTTGTATTGATAAGGGAGCTAGTCTTGATATACGAGTATCAAATATTATCGGGTATCACATCCCTCAAATCACTGCAGCTAGGATTCTTTTTATAGTAAAGTGGGTTTATTGTTCACCTATCCACCAGATGGCAGTAGTGAGTAATGGTAAGGATTTGCATGTTTAAAAGGAGTTTAAATTATTTCTTATGAGGGAAATTAATTTAATATAAGAGTGTTTTGATATACAAGCATACTTCCAGAATGAAATATGCTGGCAAAGGTTCCACGGTATCTGTATTCATTAATCCTGTTGTTACTGCAATAGCATAAACAAAGTGTAACTATCTATTTTCTTGGCATCAACATTCTCAAAAATCCATTAAATGGGTTTAAACAGTCATGCCTGCCTGTTATATTGAACAGGAAGTTACCTTCAATCCACGCATCACATGACAGAGAGAAGCAATGCAATTGGCTTTTGTTCAAAATGTGGAAAAAGTTTAAAGCTGCTTAAATAAAGTTATGTAACAGTTTCCAAATTAAATGCTTTGCTAATTAAACAAACTTGTGTTTTGGGGCATAATCATTTGCATTTTTAAAAATTATTCATTATTCATTTGTCATTTATCTTGTTCTGCTGTCAAATTGTTTATGTTGAATAAAAGGTATGGCTGAAACCTTAACCTACTGACCCTTTTTGAGACATCTGTAACTAATTTAACAGTCTATATTCATAAACTACTTGATATAAATGCATACTAAAATCTACATATTAATTTGCTATAGATTTTTGTAACAATCTTTAATACAGAAGAACTACAGAAGCATTAAGTACTTTTTTATGTTGGAGATATGCATTTGAAATAAAAGTTGTTGTGTTTTGGTACTGAAAACTTATAGCATATAATATATATAGTATAGTAATGGGAATTCCTTATTGTGACTAATTGTTATTATTTGTATTTTTATTATACTTATTTTTCCAGYCATAACATTAAAAGAATTGACATGAAAAACACCTAGGTTTTGGGTTCCCCTTGTGCCACAGGAGTGGCACTGGCCTTTTGTGTGTTGTGTTGTCAGAATTTATGTTATTTATAACATTCTTTAAAATGTTTACATCTTCTTTTTCTTTTTATTATTATTACATGCCAGCGATGCATATTTGCGGGAAGTGGCCCACGACAGTGGATCGTATTGTTCATCTGGCGCATCCCATAGGTGCTTCACCAGACAGGATGATGAACATGCAAGCATCTCTGGTGGACAAGCTGAACACTTTTCAAAACTTCAAGCTTTAGCTAACAGTCATAATGGCAGTTGCATTACAATGATAATGTGTACAAGCGTATCAGTACAAAAAATGCTTTTATCATCTTGGACCCACCAGTAAGGCTGCTATTCTTACCTGCCCCACCGTTCATGTAGCAAGCCTTCTCAAATAGGGGAGAATCCTTTGACCCTAGAGGACTTAAATATAATTAACTTCTCAACTTACCTTAGATTGAAGAAATTATTTGGTTAAGTGAAACATGTTTTCTTAATGGGCTTGAAGCGAGACGGCATAGTTGGAACATGTGAAAGGTTGGGTTGATTCACCGCATGGTTGATGGGAGCAAGAACTTGACAGCACAGGGCTTGATGATCTTGGTAATGGTGAAGGGGCCGACATAGCAATGTCCTGCGTGGAGAGCATGACTCTCTGCCCCACCCTGTAATTAGGGGCCTGGGAGTGCCTGCGGTCAGCTTGTCCCTTGCATCTCTTGCTGATTCGTGATAGTGTTTTTCTGGCTTGCTGCCAAGTCCTTGGCAATGATGGACAAACGCTAGGGCAGACCGAACGCTGACCTCCTCCTGCTGAGATGGGAACAAGGGTGGTTGATACCCCAAGAAGCACTGAAAAAGAGACAACCAAGTAGATGACAAGGCCTGGGTGTTATGAGCATACTCCATCCAGGGCAGGGACTTACTCCAAGAGGTGCCATCCCAGGAGGTCATTCATCTGAGGGTGACCTCGAGGGATTGGTTCTTCCTCTCGGTCTGACCATTGGACTGAGGGTGGAACCCCAAGGACAGACTGGGTGTGGCTCTGATAAGCTTACAGAATGTCTTCCAGAATTGTGACGTAAACTGTGGACCAATGTCCGAGACTATACCCTTGGGGAGGCCATGAAGCTTGAAAACATGGAGGATCATGAGTTCCGCAGTCTCTTTGGCAGAGGAGAGTTTGGGCAGAGGGATGAAGTGGGCTGCCTTGGAAAACTGATCTACCACAGTCATGATGCAGGTGTGGCCGTTGGAAAAGGGTAATCCTGTGACGAAGTCCAGTGCGATGTCAGACCAAGGGCGGTGTGGAATTGGTAAGGGTCTGAGCAGGCCTGCATGGGCTGTATTGACATTCTTATTCCTTAGGTAACCATCACATGCTGTCACAAAGCTGGAGACATCCTCCACCAAAAATGTTGCTGGACTTGGACTGGGTTCAAGTTGACCCAGGGTGGCAGGAGAGCTTGGAGCTGTACCCCCTTTCCAGGAGCTGAGAACGTAGGGAGTACAGAACGAAGAGACAATTAGGGGGTACATTACTGGGTTCTGGTTTGTAAGACTGGGCCTGCTTGACCTTGGTCTCTATGTCTAATTCAGCTGCTGCAAGCAAGTAGGATGACAGGAGGATCTTGTCACAGGTGGTGGAGTCTGGGGTGGGCGTGAACTGCCTGGAGAAAGCATCTGGTTTGGAGCACCTTCTGTAGGTACTCAAAGTTCTTGTGATCCGTCCAGACCAGGAATGGGACCTCGGCCCCCTTTAGCCAATGTCTCCACTCTTCCAGGGCCAGCTTGATGGCTAGGAGCTCTCGGTTGCCAATGCTATAGTTTGCTTCAGCAGGGGTTAAATGATGGGAAAAGAAGGAGCAGGGGTGCAGCTTATTGTCATTTCCAGACCTCTGGGAAAGCACACCCCTATCCCGGTGCTGGAAGTGTCAGCCTACACAATAAATTGTTGTAATGGGTCTGGAATGGTGAGGATAGGGGCAGATGTGAATCGCTTCTTGAGCCCGGTGAAGGCTCTTTCAGGTTCCTGGTTCCAGTTGAATCGGGTTTTGGGTGAAGTCAGGGCTATGAGTGGGGCAGCGATGGAGCTGTAGCTTCGATTGAATTGATGGTAGAAGTACTCGAAGCCCAAGAACCTCTGAAGCTCCTGCCATGAGGTGGGTGAGGGCCAATTCGCTACTGCTTGGAGCTTGACAGGCTCCATCTTGATGCCTCAAGTGCCAATGACAAATCGGAGAAACGTGGCCGACGTGACATGGAATTCGCATTTCTCGGCCTTGACAAGCAGGTTGTTCTCTAGGAGCCGCTGAAGTACTTGGCTGACATGGTGTTGGTGTTCCTCCAGGTATCGTGAAAAAAATCAGGATATCTTCCAAGCAGACGAAGACTGACGAGTTAAGGGAGTCCCTGAGTACATCATTGATAAGAGCTTGGAAGACTCCTGGGGCATTCGTCAGGCCAAACGGGACCACTAGGTACTCATAATGTCCCGTTGGGTTATTTAAGGCAGTCTTCCACTCGTCTTCTTCTCGAATGCGGACAAGGTGGTATCCGTTTCACAAATCCAGTTTGGAGAAGAGCTTTGCCCCCTGGAAGAGTTCAAATGTGCTGGACATCAGTGGGAGAGGTTTTTAATCGTGATCTCATTTAGGCCTCGGTAATCGATACAGGGACGAAGGGAACCACATTTTTAACCCACAAAAAAAGCCTGAGGAGGAAGGATGGATGATCCCTGCCACAAGGGACTCTGTGATGTATCGGTCCAGTGCTTCGCGTTCCTTGGGGGGGTAATAGAGATGGCTCTTACGGGGGGATGGTGCCTGGGAGCAGATCAATGGAGCAGTCTTAAGGTCAGCTGGGGAGAGAGAGATGGCGTGGGACTTTCTGAATACAGCCCTGAGATCGTGGTACTCTGAAGGAACATGAGTGAGATCTGGTGGTTCCTCCTCAGAGGTAGGACTGAGAAATGATGTGGCAGCAGCTCGTAAGCAGGTCTTGGAACATGATGGACTCCAGGCTAAGATTGAATTCCTGGCCCAGTCGATCTGTGGGTTGTGGTGGGTTAACAAGGGCAGACCTAGGACGACTGTGGCGTGAGAACCCGCCATGATAAATAATGAGGTCCGCTCAAAGTGGTTACCTGAGACCCTCAGGCCGAAAAGCGGAGTCCTGTGAGTGATTGATGGGAGGGGACTTCCGTCAAGAGCCTTGAGATGGTTATCCAAGGGCAGCGCAGGGATTCCTAAAGCCTTAGCTGAGGCTGCATTGATTAAATTGCGGTCTGAACATGAGTCAGTTAAAGTCTGTCTCCTTAGAGCCATGCCCTCAAGTGCTCCTAGCTGAACCTGAGGCCCCTCTTCTTTACTAAGCAACTCTTAAGTAGATGGCCCAATTTTCCACAGTAGAAGCAGGCTCATTCCACTCAGCAGCGGCATCGCTCCTCTGGTGCGATACGGGTCCTGTCTAGTAGTACAGGTCTCTCCTCTTCACCCTCTCTTCGGGAGGAGGGTGTGAGATCCTCATCTCCTTAGAGAAGTCCTCAAAGTTGGAACGACAAGGGTCTTGAGCATCCCAGAGTGCAGTGCCCCACTCCCGGGTGCATCCTGAAAGAAGCGTGGTCATGTAAGCCACCTTGGAACATTCAGAGGTGAAGGTGGAGTGCTGCAGATCAAAGATCAATGAGCACTATGAAAGGAAGGAGCGACACATGCCTGGGTCTCCTTCATAGGTGTGAGGGAGAAAGCCGGAGTTATTGGAACTGGGTCATGACGTCAGCGAGATTCTGCTTGTCACTGAGCAGCTCCTGTTGGTGAGCTCTGAGAAGAGCGCCTTGTCTCTCCAGTGCTGCTYTCATGCGGTCAACATCTGCTGGATTCATTTTGATGGCTGGATTATTCTGTCATGCATGGGAGCAGAATGAGGTGAATCCAGGYGCAGATGAATGAGAGCAACGTTAAACGGGAGCGTGGTTGGCATGCGGAAGCACGGGTTCAAAAGCCATGGAATCAGTGAAGGAGATGAAAACAGGTGAGTAGACGGGGCATAAACGGGGGCGTGGGAACGGATGCATGATGGGCTGGGGAAAACACGAGCACATGGGGAAGGTGACAGCGTGGGGAAAAAATAAACATACAGGTCATGGGAAGCATGTGACACATGAAAATTTGTCAATACTCTTGACTTAAAATTTTATCTGAACTTTACCTAACACAAATTAATGCAGAAAACCATGAAATTCCAAAAGGTCCATATACTTTTTCTTTCACTGAATATGTCTTTCTTCTGATGGTCAGCTGATAGCATCAATGATGGTGCAACTACTGACATATTTAGAGAAAACGTAATACTACACATCCAAAATTGCTTCCAAAATTAAATTCAAGCTTTTGATTCAATGATTTTGATTATGCAAATCTGTACCCACTGGGTGGCCAACTCACACTGTCTGAAATAAGAAATTAAGGACCTGTTCCACCGGTGTGGTCCAAATGACATAATTTTTGCATGCAGTGCCAGGAAACCATCCAAGATAGCATGTTGTTCTCTCACCCCACAACAGGAACATACCTGGGTAAAATGATCATCCACTCAGTGATAGCTCAGTGGGTTTCAGGCATTGGGTTACTGATCAAAATATCAGCAGTTCCAGGTCCTACCTCAATCACAATGCCACTCTTAGCCCATTGATCAAGACCTTTAACCTTATTTACTTTAGAGTTCCTGCACCATGGCTGATTCCTACTTATTACAAATCCCAAGAAGTGCTACAGTATCTGGGGCTATCCAAAGCACAGTACCTGTTGCATCAGATTGTCTCTGGTGTACTGAAAACATAAGAGAGGAAAGTGGAAACCATCAAGACACTATCCGACACATCATCCAAAGACCAGGTACATAGGTATTTGTCAACTTAAAAAAAAAAGAAAATGAGGTCATGTACGTGAATATGAAACTCACCCCAGCAGAATGCAAGTATGCTGCAGGGGAACGTTAAACTCTCACCATATGCTATAAAGAATTTAGAATACTATCCTGCAGGTCAAGAGCTTACACTAGTCACAGACCGTGGGATGGCGGGGATGTGTTTCTTGTGCAATGTGAAACATGGTGCTGGAAATCTCTTCTAGGTGGTGGAATAAACTTCCTGTAGATGTATATTCAGAAAACATAACCTAGTGTCCCTTGTTCCCTAAGAGATTGTGGGGCCAGTTAAACTGTCCTCCAGGATCAGAAGGAACATTGTGCAATGTAGGGTGTGATGAGTGCTTTGAGGTAAGAGCATGCTGGGCCATTTTTAGCTTTATAGGCAAGTGTCAGTGTTTTGAATTGTTGAAAACAAGTCATGCAGCCACATTCTGGATCAACTGCAGAGGCAGAATGGTGCACAGAGACAGTACTTCAAGGAGTGAGTTGTAGTAATCCAATCTTGACTGAACAAGCACTTGAGTGGCCTGTGTGGAGTGGAGAGTTCTAGAGTTACCCCAAGGTTGTGCAGATATAAGCAGGGGTTGATCTAAATGTTGTCCAGGAAGATGAACCACCTGGAATGAACAGTTGTTCAGTTTTGATGAAATTAAATGTTATTTGATGAGATGCCATCCATGCCATCCAAAATGCCATCCCTGTCTGCCAGAGATGCTGAGATCTGGGTGGAAATATAAGTGTCTGAGGGCAGCAGTCCAAGTACTGAGCTTATGGGATACTAGTGGAGAGTCTGCATGGAGTAGATGTGGATCCTCTCCATGTCACTTCACATGACCAACCTTCTATGTAGGAAGCAAACCATTATCATGCCGTGTCCCACATTTAAAGGCTTTCAAGGATATACAAGAGAATCTTGTGGTTTACTATTTCAGATGCTACTATGATGTCCAGGAGGACGGGGACAGCTTACAGGATGGCCGATCTAGCAACATGGAGCTTCTCTGTGTTGGATGGAAAGGGCGCCTGAGGAAAAAGCGAGAAATTATGCCACACGATTGTTACTGATGTCTGCTGATATCTGCTGTTGAAAATGGGACTAACCCATGCTTCCATCTTAAATGGAGCAGGAACATGACCAGATGATATGGAAAGGTTGATGATAGTTGTAATTAAGTGGAGGAGGACTTGTGAGATGGCAAAGAGAACTGTAGAAGGGATTATCTAGTAGAAATGGATATCTAATGGATATAAGTATTAGGGGATTAGGAGACATAATTAATATCATCAGTTGTAAGGTTAGAAACTTGGGATAATGGAGGAGAGGAAATTAAAACGTAGGGATTGGGCTGGGAGTGAAGGTCTAACAGATTTGAGCTATTTTTGCATCATAAAAGAAGGCAAAGTCATCAGCAGTCAGAGAGGAGCATAATGACATAGCATTACTCATTGAGTAACAAAGAGATGTTGTGGAACTTGCAAGGATCATGTGCAGAAACTTTTAACTTTTACAGGCCAAGAAATCTTCCTTAGTTTAAAAGACAGGGGGTATACACTAGTAGGAGGTCCATAGAGGAGTTAAGAGAGGGGAGAAAAGTAGAGAGGAAAAGGAGTATGGGTCTGGGAGGGTACAGGGTACAGGAGCGGTACAGGATGACACGGAGGAAGGGGAAATAGAGTGAAAGTTTCTGAGGTAGTATGGAAATTTTGATGGTTGGTTTTTAGGGAGGATCGAAAGATTGAAGGATACCAGGTAACGAACAGATGGATTGAGTGGGATAGCTGTGATAATATCTGTATCTGGAGAGTGGCAACAGAAAACCAGGTCTAGAGAAATTTTGATGGTTGATTTTAGGCAGGATAGGAAAATGTGAAAGTAAAGGAGTCCTACAACTTTAAGCATGATTGTCATTTCATTTATTTTCCTTTCATTTGTTGTTCAATTATTTTAATTAAAATAGCGCCCCTCCATATCCATGATACAGTGCCCCTTTAGTAGATAGGGTTAAGGGCCTTGCTCAAGGGCCCAATATTTTGGATCTGGGACTTGAACTGCCTTATTCCTCTGAGCTACCACTATATATATAGAGCCACTGAAGCTTATAATTAACTAATCAGTCAATCAAGTTTCCCCTTTGCAGCTATGCAATTTTCTGCAAATCTCTTTTTTTGTTCTATTTGGAGGAATAGGTAATGAGAATGATGGTAGCATCACTGGCATTACAGCTGGCTTTAATSTGACATCATTATTGACCATTTTCTTGAATAGTTTAGGAGCATCATGGAACAATCAGTGCAACATTACTGTAGAATTTCTTATGAGTAAGGTATGACTTATTGTTTATTATCTTGCTTCACAAAAATTATGTGCTAGTGCACATTAATTTCATCATACTTGATATGTTTCRTACTAAAAGCCACTGTTATCTGCATAGCTCCAAGGATACCAAATAAACCGATCATCTCATGTAACCTAGTATCAACAACTGGGATTTAAAAAATAGTTAACCTATGAGATCAAGTCAACATAAACTGATTCAAATATTTTAGGTCTCTGGTTGAATACATGTGAAAATGAACAGCATCACCTCATATTTTCACTTCTGTAGCATGATGAACCTGTGGATGTTTAACTGAATTGGTCTAGAACTTAAACAGGTTTATTATTGTTACAAAATAATAATTGCTGTGAAACATCATTTTCCCATTTTTAATGTTTTAAGACATATTCGTTTATATTACTTTACTAGGTCTTAAAATTAGAATGGAGAAGGACACATCATTTAATATTTCAGATGTATCACGTTTTGTCACTACACTGACCATGGAATCATTGGACATACCACTATCCAGTGCTATTTCTATATTCATTTTTGGCATARTCACATACTGTTTAATCTTGTTCTTTCAATCCATAATATTTGTGACTATTATTGTAAAAAGGGACCTGCATAAACCTATGTATGTACTGCTATGTAATTTGTTCATATGTGACTTGATGGGAGCTACAGGTTTTTACCCTCAAATGCTTTGTACCATATTGTCTCAGAGTAGAGAAATATCCTACCTTGCCTGTACAGCACAGGGGATCCTATTTCACCTCTACTTATGTGGATCACTTTTATTTCTCAATGCCATGGCTTATGACAGATACATTGCCATTTGCAAACCTTTGAGATACCACAATCTAATGACACGGGGAACCTTGGTGAAACTTATTTTCATAGCCTGGTTCATAAATTTTGCCATTATCGCGTCTGTATTCGCACTCACATTAAGCAAAACAATTTGCAGGACAAACATAGTGGACATGTACTGCAATAATCCCTCTCTAATGAAGTTAAGCTGTGAGGATACTAGAGTGAATAATTATTATGGCTTGTTTACTATAGCTCTTATACCAGGTTCTTCCATACTGATAGTATCATTAACATATATAAAAATTCTAATAACATGTCTTTCTACTAAACAGAAAACATCTATAAGTAAGGCAATGCAAACTTGTGGGACACATTTAGTTGTTTTTCTGAGTTTTGAGATTAACACATTCTTACTACTGATTTCTCACAGGTTTGAATCAGTGTCTCCACACTTAAGAAGGGCTTTTGGAGTTTCAGTCATTATATTTCCACCAATTCTCAACCCTCTAATTTATGGGCTGAAAACAAAGAAAATTCAACAAACAATATTAACATTTATAGAAAGATATTTTTTAATTAAAAGAAAGCTAAAATAAATGGATATGCATATCCTTCTTTTAACATACTTGTTAATGTAATTTAATGAAATAAGCATAAATCAGAAATGTAGAATGTCAGTAGAATATCTACTCCTATCCAATCAATCTAATGTATAACGTTAATAAAAGACATATAGTTTTAGTTCATACATATCAAACAGAACACTATACCAAAACAAACAATGTTATTTGTCTGTTATGTTTGTCTTAACCTAAATGGTCTTGATTGAAGTTGCATTGCATTTTGATACTTCTGACCCTATATATCTAAGCAATAATGTTCTACAATACTTAAACTTATCCTTTTTTTAGGGTCATTAAAATTAAATGGTCACAGAAAAGACTTTCCCAGGGACCTCAGTCCCAGCACAAAGCAGAATCGAATCCTCAACCATGGAGGTTCGAGTTGACAGGGCAGGGGTAGCTCAGTGGTTAAGGCATTGGGTTCAGAAGATCCCAGGTTCAAACCTCACAACCACCAAGTTGCAACTGTTGGGCCCTTGAGCAAGGCCCTTAACCCTCAATTGCTCAGATGTAATGAGATAAAAATGTAAGTCGCTCTGGATAAGGGCGTCTGGCAAATGCCTAGATGTAGATGTAGACAGTGCTAACCACTAGGCTACTATCAGACAACAACCATCATAACCACTAAGCCTCTGTGCCAGCTACAATAGCAGTGCATGCTGATGAAAAAAATATTTATTAAATGTGTAATAAAATTAACATGTTCATTTGATTTAGATATTTGTAAAAAAAAAAAAATCTTTAATCTAGAACAAAGTAACAAAACACATGTTTTGGATACATGTTTTTGTATTGAACCAAGGCATTGTGGAATTCTATATTGTAAACCTTTCTGTGCTGTGGTTTGTCTGTCATTTTATTGACAATATATATTAATCTTAGACTAGATTAAAGAACATTACATTGATGGGGGTCAACCATATTTAGAACTGTGTTCTTATACCGGATTGTAGCTAAATTAGCCATATTCTAATGTGTAAACACACTGCAAAACAGAAATTTTTCATTGTATCGATTCATTGAATTTGTTTAAAGTTATGTTGTTATATGTACTGTACATTCTATTTACAACCTAACAAACTATACTAACTAAGATAAAAACATTAATTCAGTTGTGTAAACAATGTCTTCAAAACTCTTTTTGTCAGATAACTTGCAATCATAACATTGTATTCAAATCTTTTCTTCTCTTTTGGCAGCTAATTAGGCTTCCTAACTAGAGATCAAACAGCGAGAGCACTCAGTGTTATTCACTGGTCCACCACGGAGTCAGGCACCAATTGACATCAAATCTATTTATTAAATCTGAACATTATGTCAGTTGGATGTTGTGCGAACCCCATATTACAGCACAGTTGTGTTACGTGGCGCAGTATGAAGAGTCGCACCACGATACAGTATGTTTTTAATGGTAAGAGCCCTTACGCTGGGCTTTAGAGGGGGTTAACGAAATAAGAGTGTGTGAGAGTGCTTATGGTACACATGGAAAGACCTTCCCGTTTGCAGATGGGATGGGATTATTAATTAGAAACTTATAAGTAAACAAATGAAAACAAAGTAAACAGAGCTCCACCGTCGCGAGAATGGACAGAGCTCTGAAAACTAAAACAAAACTAAAGATCCTCTCGGGGCATTCGCCCTTACCAAGGATTTATTGGAGAGGGAGAAAGAGAGAGTTTGTGCTTTGTGCACTAATAAACGGAAACCTAGTGTGCATGCTGGACAGACAGAGGCTTGGGCTTTGCCTCTGTCTCTAAACTTTCTGCGCACTTGTCTGTCTTGTTCTATCTTTCTTTCTTTCTTTGGCCCTGATACCTTACCGATACTACCTAAATGATCGCTCGAAGTGCGCTGGTATCAGGACTCTTAAATGATCATTGCCTGAACTATGTTTAGCTACTAAACCGTTGCCTGGCAACCACGTATATAAATGGCTGAGTCTTTGCCTGTTCAGAACTCCGCGAGTTAGTAGCCTGCGCATCTGCAAGTTCTGAATAGTTAATGCGCGGCTCTGCCCCTTGCACAACCCGCGTTGTTACAAGTTGTATAAAAAAAAAATTAACTAGATGGGGCACTGAAATAAGGTATAACCTATGGTTATCAGACTAATACCCAATATCSCTATGCCCATGAATTTAGGGATAGACTGGCTGAAAAAACATGCAACCACTCCCACAGGCTTGGCCTGAACATTAAAGCGAAAACTTTCTGCCAGTGATGCGGCAATAAGGTGAATTAAATCAAATTAAACAGATTCTAACCTAACCTAATCTAAATTCCTCTTCTGGTGCATGACTGGCTCATAATACATACCTGTAATTTTAAAGCATTTTCTTCAACACACTAAGGCATCTCTAGGATGATTTCACCAAGCATGCTTTCATTATTACGTTCATTATAAACATTCTTTGATCTTTCAGCTTCTATTATTGAAGGTTGACTTGGCCTTTTTATCAAATTAAAAAATATATATATTTAAGGTGGTTTAACTAATTTAAGCCTCTGAGATTTTACAAGATAATCAACATAAAAATGGTCTTTAACAGTGATCATTTCATCTTAAAGTTGCAAACAGTTCCACATTTTCAATCATAGCAGCCTCAGTGTTTGTATCAGCCAATTAAACTGGACTATAATGTCACCATAATGGGTTCGATCCTATGTGTATGGGCAGCACCATAAAACATAGACACAAGGCGAGGTCTTACGGAAAAAAGGGTAATTTATTTAGGAACAATAGGGAAGGAAAAGGGTTAAAGGAGGGAGGACGGAACAAAAGGGAAAGGAATGAATGTACCCGTGCTGGTCTGTTGGGCAGTGCTCCCCTGGAATGTGGGCACAGGCTGGTGAGCGGTGGACAGCGGCAGCTTGGGCCCGCGTGGACAGTAGCTTCTGCCTCTGTGCGCTCATGCTGACTCCGCTCTTGGGGATGGCCGACCAACCCCTCCCAGTTCTCTCAGTGGGCGTGGCCTCAGACGGCAGTCCTCTCTGATGTCCAGCGGCTGGGTGGCTTTTCCCGGCTGGAAACAAAGGCTGTGACGTTGCGACCTTTTCCTCTTCGGCAGTAGGGTCACCCTAATCCGACTCCATATGAGCTGAAGAGCCACGGAAGCTCTGGTAGTGAGCTCACGGCTGTCGGAGATCAAAGGTGCACTCGCATCTTTGAGGTCCCTGGGGCGCGATCCATTGCCCTGCCTGCTTGCCGCTCTTACGCGTCTAGTGCGGACATTGCACACATCGCTTCAGAGAAGTCCAGAGAAGTCTGTTGGGAAGTCTCACAACAGACCCCGAGCTACACTCCCCGCTGTGTTTTATTGCAGCGATAACTCACCAGCTGTGCCCAATTCCGTGGCCCAGCTACTCCACTCACTCGCTGTGACAGTCACTTTAATATTTTAATAAATTTGAAGATTTAATGGAAAACTTGATTATTTATTATTTATCTTTAAATTAAATGATAAAAGAAAGTAATAAAGCATAGTCTGCATGATTGAGCAGGGTTCCTACATGCTTTCATTGTGAAACTGCTGATACTGACAAAATTTGACATGAAAGTTCTTATTCTTATTTATTTGTTCTTATTCGCAATGTGTTTTAGTACAGTGGTACTATCTCTGTCCAAAAGAAGGATTTTTTTCTCATTTCCAACAGTGCACCTTTAAGGTAAAATTTCTTATGAGAAAGTTAATGTTTATATATGTTACATTTAAATAAACACATAATCTTGCATCTCAAAAATAATGCGATTGTGCACATTAATCTCATCATATTGCTTGTTTTTTTTTTTCATACCACAGGCCACTGTTGGCTGCACAGCTCTAAGGATACCCGAACAAACCCATAGTCTCATGTAACTTGTTGTCAACAACTGGGATTTGAAAAATAGTTGACCTGTGGGATCACGTCAGCATGAACAGATTAAAATGGTTTAGGTCTCTGGGTGGATACCCAAATGGTGAAAATGAACACCATCACCTCAGACCCTTTCAGTTTTCTGAGCATGATGATCCTGTGGCTGTTTCACTGAATTTCTTGTCAACATACAGTGTCAGGTTTGTTTGTGTCACAGAATAATAGCTGCTGTAAAACATCATAATTTGCTCATTGTAAATGTCTTCACTTATATTATTTTATATTACTTTACCAGGTCTTGAAGTCACAATGGGGGGACACGCATCTCTTAACAATACAAATTTATCCCGCTTTAAGACTATCCTGACCATGGAATCATTGGACATACCACAATCTAGTGCTATCTTTATATTMTTTTTTGGCATCATCACATACTGTTTAATCTTGTCATTTCAGTTAATGATACTTGTGACTATTATCGTAAAAAGGGATCTGCATAAACCAATGTACATACTGCTTTTTAATTTAATCATATGTGACCTGATGACAACTATGGGTTTTTACCCTCAAATGCTTTGTACCATATTGTCTCAGAATAGAGAAATATCCTACCTTGCCTGTATAGCACAGGGACTGCTATTTCACTTCTACCTATGTGGGTCACTTTTATTTCTCAGTGCTATGGCTTACGATAGATACATTGCCATTTGCAAACCTTTGAGATACCACAGTCTGATGACACAGGATAGTTTAGTAAAAATTATTTCTATGGCCTGGATCTTAACTTTTGGTATAATGGGGTCTTTATTTGCACTCACATTAAGCAAGACCATTTGCAGGACAAACATAGTGGACATTTACTGCAATAATCCCTCTTTAATGAAGTTAAGCTGTGAGGATATGACACTTGTTAACTATTATGGCTTGTTTACCTTAGCTGTTGGACAAGGTCCTTCCATACTTTTAGTATCTTTAACATATATCAAAATTCTAATAACGTGTCTTTCTACTAAACAGAAAACATCTATAAGTAAGGCAATGCAAACTTGTGGGACACATTTAGTTGTTTTTCTGAGTTTTGAGATTAACACTTTCTTACTACTGGTTTCTCACAGGTTAGAATCAGTATCTCCACACTTAAGAAGAGCTTTTGGTGTTTCAGTTGTTATCTTTCCACCAATTCTCAACCCTCTAATTTATGGGCTGAAAACCAAGGAAATTCGACAAACAATTTTAACACTTATAGAAAGATTGCTTCTATTTAACAGAAAACTAAACTAAAATGATATGCATATCCTTCTTTTACAATAATTAATGAATTACAATTGAAATTAAATAAATATATTCTGAAATATATACCTTGTATATATTTATAGTA
>QMIH01002090.1:60941-87533 GCA_003987875.1 Clarias batrachus
AAGCAGCTACGCGGCAGAATATAGAGCTCGCTGTCGTCGCCACCGCTGTGCGGCTGCCAGGGGAGCTCGTCTTCATCGTCGCCGCTGCTGAGCTCGCTTTCGTCGTCTAAACTATACAGCATGTAGTAGCGCTCGCCGTAGTCACCATTGAAAGCCTTGTAGTAGAGCTCACCGTCTTCGTCGTCGCTGACACACGGAAAAGGAGCTGGCAGGTCTGGACCTTCTTCGAGGCGTAGCTGCAACAGCAGTTCCTGGAGGTCAGCTACCTGCTCCTGCAGGTTACGAACGCGCCCTCCATTCCTTTCGGCGCTCCGCCCAACGCTGCTCCAGTCTAGCTGGGAGGCTGCTCCCGGCTGTGCATACCGCCCACACGCCGTTCCCTGTAGCAGCACACTGTAGGGTGTCCTTTCACCCAAGTCACCGCCGAGTCTGGACCCCCCGGTCTCTGCACTCCGGTCGGTGCGGGGACTCCTGTCCCCTCGAGCTGTGCTACTTTTGAACGGCGTGCGCCGTATCGCCAGCCGGCAGCCATCCCAGTCACACTGCCGTTTTCGCTCCTCTTGCTCCTTCCTTTCCCGTCTCCTTCTCCGCCTTCCACTGCGCCGTTTGGTTCTCCTCCCGCTCTCCGCGTCGGTTTCCCAAACTCCACACATCGTTGCCCCCCCCAAAAGAATCTCCCGGGGGAAGGGCTCCTCTGCTATGCCTCTTTGACGGTCTTGCGTTCTGTCACGTTTGGGTGTGCGAGGCATAACTGCAGAGGCTCCAGGTGTTAAAGGAAAACGATGTTTATTTAAAATAAAAGGTCAGGGAAACCAGAACACAAATATACTTAATAAAAGGAAACTGAAAGTAAAACACTAAGAGACAAAACAGACACTCTTAAACACTTAGACATTTACTATAAGAAAATCAACAGACGCAAGACAAGGAACTGAAAGACACCAAACTATTTATAATGACACTAATCATCAACTCGGTTCAGGTGAGCGCCTGCCTGGTCACCTGACCGAGTTGCCCCATGGGAACTGAAGTCACAAAACAAAAACTACAACACAACCACGGGCGCTTTGGCGCCCTCTAGGGGTTATCCCTGACAGTCGGTCTATAGTTATATAACGCTACTCAGCGATAAAAGCCAGCAAACGTACAAACCCAAATACTGTCAACGCGAGCCGCCACGGTGAAAATAGCTCCCGGCTAACAGCAGCAGTTCCGACACATAGAATCCCATGGAACACAATAAAGCAAGCAAACAACTCTCACACTATCTGGGAAACAATTGAATTACAAAGAGGCTCACATGTGCAAATCTGTCCTATGGCAAACCTCTGAATCTGTAGAGGGATAACCTYGGGCCAATGCCAGCAACGGCGCTTTGTTAAATGTGTCAGTAGGATGATGCATTGATAACACGAAGAAAAGGAGCGGGACCTATGACACAAGGCTATACTTTCACCAAACCTACTGTATATGTATCTTTCCACTGCCCCATCATAAGACAGCTAACGAACCGAGTAACTAATTAGGTGTAAGTAAGTGGAGCCTCAACCTGCCACATAAACAAGATCCAGCGTGTTTCCCCTCCCATTGCAAAGTCCATATACTGATGGAATTTAAGAATCACTGACTTGAAATCATTGTTGAAATCTCCAGCACCAATAAACATTCCACCAGGGTGAGTGTTCTGCAGTTCCCTGATCTTTCCATAAAGTTCTCCGAGCACTCCCATAGCGCTAGGTGGAATGTACACTCCAGTAATGCCCATGGGAAATAAAAAGGTCTACATCTAACGGTCACAAACTCTACCAGCGATGAGCAATAACTAGAAACTAACACAAAGCTCGGACACCTCCGTGTTGATGTAAATACCCAAGACCCTCACGCGTCTTACCGCACAGAACTGCATTTTTGTTGGCACGAAACAAAGCTAGCCCACCTAGCTGAATGGCTGTGTCTGGAACTCTGTCGCTGAGCAATGGAAACAAAGACGCAGCAGTCTCAAAACYCATGTTGTTTAGACTGCTGGATGTACTTGGATGTAGTCCAGTTTATTTTCCAGGGAGCAGATATCAGATAGAATGATGGATGGGAGAGCCAGCCTGCCAAAGTTAGATTTTACCCTAACACAGATCCCGCCCACTTACCACGTTTCTGCTTTATCGCGCACAGTTTCCGATGTCCCCTCCTCAATATGATATGTGATAGTCACATGTAAAAAAAGGAAAAGGGTAAGTTGTTGTACAACATTACAAAAACTTGTGCTGTCTTTATGCATGGTCATTAGTGATTAATGATGACGATGATGATAATATACAGTAATTTATTTTGTGTTATCATGCTCATGTTTGTTTAATCTTGTTGCTTCAGTCCATGCTACTTTTGACTACTGTTGTAAAGAGGGATGTACCCATGTACATGTTGACCACAGCTAGCCATCTGGTCTGTACATACTAGCTTGGTACAAGTTTTACGCCAGATGCCCTTTTCTGATGCAACCCTCCCATTTTATCCTGGCTCAGGCCTGGAACTGCATCCAGTGGGATTCGGACATAACATAAACCTATGTACATACTGTTTTTTAATTTGTTTTTATGTGACCTTACAGGAGCTACAGCCTTTTACTTTCAATTTCTTTGTAGTATATTGTCTCATTTACAAAGGCGGGAAGGGAGACATGTCTCATAATAATTCAGCACGTTTAATGGTTACTCTGACTTTGGAATCATTGGACATACAGTACCACCGTCTGGTGGCACTGCTAAATTATTTTTTGGCATAATTGCATACTGTTTAATCTTTTTGCTTCACTCCATGCTACTTTTGTGTCATGTTACCATGACTATTGTAATATTATTCTTTAATTAGCATATATAAAAATAGTAATTAACTGTTTTACTACTCAACAGTCAAAATATGTATCAGTAAGGCAATGCACACTTTTGGCACACATATGGTTTTTTATCTGAGTTTTGAGATTAACTTATTTACATTGATTTCTTACAGGTTAGAATTTTAAGAAGGTCGTTCGGTGTTTTGTTTTTTAACCCTCTAAATTATGGAGTAAAACAAGGGGAATTAGACAAATGCAGTTTGGGAGCATTCTGCAGGACGAGCAAAAACTTTTAAGAAATTTTGACCTGAAAAACGAGCAAGTACTTGGTTTACGAGTACAGAGTATCATGTAGCACGCATGTGTTTCTTGTTTTGACGGTGAGTGTCACGTGATTACAACTGAGCCAATGGTTTTCCATTGGGCAGTGGTGGCTCAGTGTGTTAAGGCTCTGAGTTACGAATCGGAAGATCGGTGGTTCGAGCCCCAGCTCCGCCAAGTTGCTGCTGTTGGGCCCTTGAGCAAGGTCCTTAACCCTGTCTGCTCCAGGGGCGCTGTAAAAAATGGCTGACCCTGCGCTCTGACCCCAGCCTACTAACAAGAAGCTGGGATATGCGAAGAATAAAGAATTTCACTGTGCAGTAATGTATGTGTGACCAATAAAGGCTAACTTAACTTAACTTAACTTTTCCTCTCTCGCATGCTGCGGAATTATTGGGAATCTTTCCCCTGCTCGAATGCTATACTCTCAATGGTATAATTAACATCTGTGCGCGAATATACTGTTTACTATAACACTGTAACCATGTGTATGCGTGTAAAGCCTCTTTTATTTTGTGTTTGTATGTGCATCTTTATTATAACACTTGTGAAGAGCAAAATAAAGTATCAATAGAGAGTTTAAAGGTCTATTTTCTCTCTCTCTCTCTGTGTCAGCCTGATTCCATTATGTGTGTAATTGCAAAGGAAACAAAGGAAATTCCACAAACAATATTAACATTTATAGGAAGATATTTTTTATTTACCAGGAAGCTGAAATATATGGATATGCACATCCTTCTTTTACCATACTTATTAATGCAATTTAGTGAAATAAGCATAAGTCTGAAATTATCTGAAATTATGTAGAATGTCAGTAGACTATCTACTCCTATCCAATCAATCTAATGTATACCATTAATAAAAGACATACAGTTTTACTTCATAGAAATCAAACAAAACACAATACCAAAATAAAGTTATTTGACTGTTATCTTTGTCTTAACCTAAATGGGTTAAATTCAAGTTGCATTGCATTTCTTAATGCTTTCAATTTTATGACACTTTTGACTACAGTACTAGATATACAACATCTAATAAGCAATGATGTTCTACAATACTTATCCTTTTCTAGGGTCATTAAATTGTCAGGAAATACTTGACCAGGAAACTCAATCCCAGCACAAAGCACGAGTGATTCAAATCACAACCATGGAGTTGCGAGCTGACAGTGCTAACCAATAGGCCACTGTCATACAACAACTAAGCACTAAGCCTCTGTGTCAATTACAATAACAGTGCATACTGATGAAAAAATATTTATTATAAATTTACAATGAAATGAACATGTTCATTGGATTTAGATATTTGTAAAAATCTCTAATTTAGAACAGAAATATGTAACAAAAAATGTGTTTTGGATACATGTTTTTGTATTGAACCAAGACATTGTGGAATTCTGTATTGTAAACCGTGCTGTGGTTTGTCTGTGATTTTCTTGATAATATACAGTATATGAATCTTAGATTAGATTAAAGAACATTACATTGMCGGTGGTCAACCATATTTAGAACTGTGTTCTTATACCGGATTGTAGCTACTGTATATTAGCCATATTCCATGTAAACACACTGCAAAACACAAGTAGAAACAATTTTAATCTTTTTTAATTATATTGATTTATGGAATTTGTCACAATTTATGTTGTTATATGTATATTCTATTCACAACCTAATAAACTATCCTAAGATAAAAACATTAATTAAATTGTTTAAAGACTGTCTTCAAAACTCTTTTTGACATATAACTTGCAATCATAACATTGTTTTCAAATCTTTTTTTTTGTACAGTGTGAAAGATACCAACAACTGGGATTTGAAAAATTGTTGACCTGTGGGATCACATCAACATAAATAGATTAAAATATTTTAGGTCTCTGGGTGGATACCCAAATGGTGAAAATGAACACCATCACCTCAGACCCTGTCAATTTTCTAAGCATGCTGATCGTGTGGCTGTTTCACTGAATTTGTTGTCAATATACCGAGTCAGGTTTGTTTGTGTTACAGAATGATAGTTGCTAAAACATCATAATATTCTCATTGTAAATGTCTTCACTCATATTATTTTATATTACTTTACCAGGTCTTGAAGTCAAAATGGGGGTAGACACATCTCTTAACAATACAAATTTATCCCGCTTTATGACTATCCTGACCATGGAATCATTGGACATACCACAATCTAGTGCTATCTTTATATTGATATTTGGCATCATCACATACTGTTTAATCTTGTTATTTCAGTTAATGATACTTGTGATTATTATCGTAAAAAGGGATCTGCATAAACCAATGTACATACTGCTTTTTAATTTAATCTTATGTGATTTGATGACAACTATGGGTTTTTACCCTCAAATGCTTTGTACCATATTGTCCCAGAACAGAGAAATATCATACATTGCCTGTATAGCACAAGGACTACTATTTCACTTCTACATATGTGGGTCACTTTTATTTCTCAGTGCTATGGCTTATGATAGATACATTGCCATTTGCAAACCTTTGAGATACCACAATCTGATGACACAGGATAGTTTGGTAAAAATTATTTCTATGGCCTGGTTCATAACTTTTGGTTTGATGGGGTCCGTGTTTGCACTCACATTGAGCAAGACCATTTGCAGGACAAACATAGTGGACATTTACTGCAATAATCCCTCTTTAATGAAGTTAAGCTGTGAGGATATGACAGTTGCTAACTATTTTGGCTTGTTTACCTTAGTTATTGGACAAGGTCCTTCCATACTCTTAGTATCATTAACATATATCAAAATTCTAACAACTTGTCTTTCTACTAAACAGAAAACATCTATAAGTAAGGCAATGCAAACTTGTGGGACCCATTTAGTTGTTTTTCTGAGTTTTGAGGTTAACACATTCTTACTACTGGTTTCTCACAGGTTAGAATCAGTATCTCCACACTTAAGAAGAGCTTTTGGTGTTTCAGTTGTTATCTTTCCACCAATTCTCAACCCTCTAATTTATGGTCTGAAAACAAAGGAAATTCGGCAAACAATATTAACACTCATAGAAAGATTGCTTCTATTTAACAGAAAACTAAACTAAAATGAGATGCATATCCTTCTTTTAATTTAGTTATTGAATTATGATTGAAATAACATAAATATATTATGAAATTACCTAAAATTATGAACTAATAACAGTGAAATATATATTCCTATCCAATAAATGTAATATATAAAATAAATAAAATTTATACAGTTGCTTAAAGAATTTGAACAAGACAATATCATATTAAAACCAAAAAAAATAGTCTGTTAAATCAACACCATTTTATTAATTTTCTTGGTTGCAGTCTGAAATTAAGGCAGACACATGTTTTGTTTTATCCATCTGTATTTACTCAGTGCAACGTTTAACATCCAAGTGAAAGATAGAACACCAGCATGAAAGAAACAAAATGTAAAAAAAAAAATAATAATAATAAATCGCCAATAAATAAACAGAATCAATGATTTAGAAATGATCACCCCCTCCTAAAATTGACTGGTATACTCAGGTGACACGATGTCTGACATGATTCTCAATGGCAAACACACCTGTTTGATTTCAACTGTGATCAGTTGTGGACATTTTTATTAGCTTATCATGGAAAGCTGGAGCATTGAAGTCAGTTTAAGTGCAGCTGAAGCAAAACATCATCTATGGGTGACAGCCAGAATATCAGGTAAATGGATGGGACAAAGTACTGTCAAATTCTTGAGGAAAATCTGCTTCGCTTTCCCAAGAAAGTTGTCAATGGGAAGGAGGTTCACCTTCCAACATGACAATGAGGCAAAGCAAAGAGCAAAACTGGCCACACAGTGGTTGAAGGAAAAGAAAGCAAATGTCCAGCGAAAAGCGAAAGTCTTATGGTCTTGCCAGAGCCCAGACTTAAACCCCTGATGGAATAACTGCAGTTAGTCTGCAGTCCAGAAACAGTGACCATCAAATTGAACTCGAGCAGTTCTCAGAAGAGTGGGAGAATATTGGAAAGTGTAGATGAGCAAAGCTTTGTGTGATATTGACAAGGTGATTAGCTTCACCTAATTAAGTTTTCAATCAATTTTTGGAGGGGTGGTAGGTAAAACTTTTTCAGATCACTGATTTTTTTTTATTGTTTCTTTTACCTGGATGCTTTACAAAATGTGATTATGTTGAAGGGGTGTTACTCCTATTTATTCTTTTATATACCCACTATATATATGTGTGTGTTTATGTGTGTTTGTTCATAAGACCAGTATAACTAAAACAGAACTTCAAACATCAAAGAAAATTATTTGTAATATTATTGCCAGTATTAGTAAACTTCCCAACAGTGCTGTAAATTAAATAGTTTGAAGTACATTTGTTCATTATTTTATATGTTGAATGCATTCCCTGCTGAAAAATCCAGCATAGACCAGCATGATTTATATGCTGGTTAATCCTGGTTAGTGCTGGTCTGATGCTGGTTTAGCTGGTGAACCTGCATAACTGATGGAAGAACAGCATATCTACGCTGATGAAACCTTACCACCAGCATTGGTTTTGCTAGTTAGTGCAGGTCTGGTACTAATTTAGCTGGTAAACCAGCATAACTGATGGAAGACCAGCATGAAAAATCCAGCCTAGGTAAGCATGATTTACAGTACAGACCAAATGTTTGGACACAACTTCTCATTCAAAGAGTTTGAATTGTATTTTGGATTTAACTTGTATTATGGCAAGAAAAAAGCAGCTACAGTAAGTAAAGAAAAACGAGCGGCCATCATTAATTTAAGAAATGAAGGTCAGTCAGTCCGAAAAATTGGGAAAACTTTGAAAATGTTCCCAAGTGCAGTCACAAAAACCATCAAGTGCTACAAAGAAACTGGCTCACATGCGGACGACCCCAGGAAAGGAAGACCAAGAGTCACCTCTGCTGCGGAGGATAAGTTCATCCGAGTCACCAGCCTCAGAAATCGCAGGTTAACAAAAGCTCAGATCAGAGAGCAGGTCAATGTCACACAGAGTTCTAGCAGCAGACACATCTCTAGAACAACTGTTAAGAGGAGACTGTGTGAATCAGGCCTTCATGCTAGAAGATCTGCTAGGAAACCACTGCTAAGGACAAGCAACAAGCAGAAGAGACGCGTTTGGGCTAAAGAACACAATAAAAAACACAATAAAGAAAACTCTTGGTCTGTACTGCATATGCTGGGCCACCAGCAAGGTTCTGGTAGGTAAAATTGGTCACCATTTCAGCTCATTATCTTGTTTTTAATAGTTAGTACTGAAAATAATGTGTGATGTAAATACATGGACCATGTAGTGTTATACATATAGGAGACAAAAATAATTAATTTCCCAAAAACATGTAAATACATTATTTTCCATTTATTAAATATCTGTGGGTTGTCTAAAAACACAGCACAAACCTTTTATATAAATGCACTTAAAAAAAAGTAATCAATGGAAATCACTTAAAACTGAAAAAAAAAAACATCATTAAACATCATATAATGAATTTATGATGCATACAGACATTAATTTCCCAAGTCATCTACCAAGCAATGGTCTTCTAAAATACTTCATCCTATCCTTTTTAGAGTCACCGGGTGTGTCTGTTCCCCAAACTAAACACATTTTTAGAAAGGCTCAGAAAGTTTGTTTTAGTATTTTAATAATCATAGATACCACAACCTCAGATCACACTAAATGAGCAGCTGGCAGATTTGATCTGAAGCTAGGACTGTTAATTATTAGATCTCTCGCATATAACGCAGTTATTGTTAATGAAACTATTACAGACCAGGAGTTTGATATATTATGTTTAACAGAAACCTTGATTAAAGAGAATGAGTAAGTAGCTAGTCCTCCTGGATACAGCTACATACACCAGGCTCGGGTAACTGGTAGGAGAGGAGGCGTCGCAGTTATTTACAATGATAATCTGTCTATTGTACAAAAACACTGAATAAAATATAATGCCTTTGAAGTTCTCTATAGTAACTTCAAATATAAAGTCAGCTCAGTATATCCCACTAATTATTATTTACAGACCTCCAGGGACATACTCGACACTAGAAAACCTGACAGATAAGTGCAGAGAGGACCAACCTGCCGCATCACACACTTGCTGCAAAGGGGACACCTCTTGCCAGAGCAATTGATGTGGCAAGCCCCCTGGTCGAATGGGCCCTAATTCCTAGAGGGGAAGTCTGACCACGTGCCTTGTAGGCTAGGGCAAAAGCATCTCTCAACCAATGTGACAATGTTTGTCTAAATTAAAGGATATTAGTTAGAGATAAGAAACTTACTCCCTGGTATAATGACCGCACACACACGCTTTAAAACAAATCGTTCAGAAATTAGGCGTTTGTTCAAGGCAATTCAAGGACTGTGATTGGTTAATAAAAAAGTAACTTCTGACCTCTGCAATGGTTTTGAAATGTGCTCTTTGTGAAGACAGAATACATTATAATAGAACCAACAGTGAAATCATAATTTTTGTATAAGAAGAAATTGTATAATCATGAGTACAGGCTACTTTATGTAAAGTTTCTAGGCTAAATGGCTTAAAGATAATTAAACACCCAAATGTTGAAAATGTGTCTACCTTTGAAGCAACCAATTTCCACACAGTAGGTACTATTTTTAAGTTCTCATGTTTATTTACCGTACTATATATTACTTATAATCCATTTTAGATTGATGGAAGCAAAATGTCTCAGCTTTTACAATTTACATGATGGCAGGACAGTTTATTTAAGTTGCACTTTTAGATGGTCTGTAACCAACAATCCAAGAGAGCTGGAAGGAACTAAAACGACAAGAAAACCAAAATGGACAGAAAATCAGTGTTTACTTTTAGTTTTATGTTTAGTGTTTGGAGAATATTTCTTCCTTCTGCCATTTTGTCCTCTGCTAGAGAAACTCTTAARCCTYTTAAAAGTCCTYCKCTCTACTCTTAACAAATYTTACCTYAGGAKCTGYTTTTAGGGCTAARATGTTTTGTGAATAATTTTTATCTTTACTAAGATTTAATCCTAAATTTAAGGGGAAATTCTAAGAAAATGCCATAATTCTAAGATATTTCTTAGAATTTTGTCACTTGGAGCAACCTTTAGGCTTAAGAAGCTTTGTGAATACGGGCCCTGGTCTTTAAGTTCAGTTGCCGGTAGTCCACACACAGACTTAGACTTAGACCATCTGTTTTGCAAACCAGCACAACTGGTGAAGCATTAGGACTGGAGCTCTCCTTAATAACCCCTTTCTGAAGTAGCTCAGAGATGTGCCCCCTGACCTCCTCAAATTGTAGTATGTGCCGGTGTGTCTGAGAGACAGGTCTATCATCGGTTAAGGGAATCTCATGTCTCACCTTGTCTGTATATCCTAGATCATCATCACTAGTTGAAAACACCTCAAAATACTTTAACAGAAGTGACCTTCGCTTTGCTTGCTGCTCTGATGTTCCACCAATGTAAAACCTCTGTAAAAGCATTTGCATCTCACTGTCAGTTCCTACTGTCATTCCATTCGACAATTACCTCCTTATGATCTGCCGCAACATGTTGAAATCTTACAGAGTAAGGGCTTCTATTAACAGATCGACATGGACAAAGAACACCCAGCTTAACCTTAGGAGACAACCAAAAATCATCTTGTGAGAAATTGACTACCTGCACTGGAAACACCAGTGGTAACACCACTCTAGCATTAACTGTGGTTGCAGATGACGCAGGGACGTAGGTTTTATGCTTTCCAATCACCCGAGCTGTGCACACTATCTCAGGCAACTCCGCCTCCTGTACTCGGTGAAATGCCTCCCTCCACACAGAATCTAACTCTCCTCCCAGGGTATCGTCAAACTCTGTAATGACCAACTGCCTACACCTCGGAAATATATTCATACAAAGGATGCTAGGGGAAGATAAATCCGGTACAGTTACACCCCTATCACGAACAATCAGAAATCCACATTCTGGTATGACTAATCCCATGACTTGTATGTCCAGCTCGACATACCCCAAGTAAGGCAAAGGGAGTTTATTGGCTGCTGTTATCTTAAGCCACTTAGCCGTATGGTGCATGTCCTTGTCTTCCCCATGGAGATGCTCTCTTAAGAAGCTCTCTGTCAGCATGCTCACATTGCTCCCAGTGTCTAGTAGACATCTAACAGGTACCTTCCGATATGAAAATCAACCTCAGGGCACCTGCCTACTGCCCATTCTAGAAACCCTTCCCCAGTCAACACACCACTTGTTGAGCTCTCGGGCTTACCCAGCATTGCTTGGCTGGCTGCAGTGGAGGGATCCCTGTCTCCTTGGGGTACACTATTTGACCTTAACATTGACTGGACCCTTGAACCACGTTGTCATACCCTGCCATGCTAAATTCCAACCCCTTCACATCTCAGGCAGATTGGTTGACCATCTTCAATGTATCTTGGTTTAAACTTAGACTTACTAATCTGGCCTACTAATCAGGTTTTTCACGGACTAGCCTATGCAGCTCCCTTCTAAGAGAGGAGTCTCTCACACCTTCAACAAACTGATCACTAAGAGCAAACTGAGTGTTAAACACTGCACTTGGGGACTGCTGGATAGCAGAGTTTACTGCTGGGACAAAGCATGTGAATACTCACGAAAATCCTTTCCTTCCAATTGTCTACGTGCATAAAAGGCATGAAGCAACTGGGATGTAGTACACTTATCCCTAAATGCACCCCTCAAATATGAGAATAGCTCCTGAGGTTGCCCTAATTCCCTGCCCATGCGTAGCTTAACCTCATTTAAAGCTGATCCCCATAAATGGGAAATAATGAAATCTACTTGGACTTCAGGAGTTAACCCTCTCAACTCTAATTACATATTACATGTTCAGCTTCTTCAATAAATTTGTCTATAGTTTGATTCTCTTTATCAGGCTCACCACAAAAAGGCACAATCTGTTTTTCCCTTGGGGTGTACACATATGATCTTGTAGTGACATTACTCATATTTCCAATAGTTGTCAATACCTCATCATGTCTTCTGCCTAACTCTAAAATCTGTGACTGGAGTTGTGACATAGGAGTAGCTACATCACCATGATTTGGAACAGCTGCATTGCCCTCCTTGAGACTGGTGGCAGCCTAGAACCCCTAAGATTAACAAAAGAATCCCACTTCTGACACCAAAACTGTGTGGCCTCTGTTGGATATGATTAAGATAAAGGGACAATCACACAAGCAATATTTTTATGTGGGGATCTTTTATTCCAGACTGCATCTTACAAAGAAAATACACCATTAAATATATTAGCCTTAAGCGCTCTTAGCAATAAACAAAATAAACACCCAGTAAAGATAAATAAAATCAGTCAAATACCCGTATACCCGTATACATATACAGTTTAATTTTGAAACCTCTAGGCTTATGACTAAAGTTCCCCAAAAATATTTTAACCCCCTACAAACAACGGTAGCAGCCTTCTAAATAAAGAAAGCAGCAATTAGGAACACACCTTACCCACACATCACACTGCACATCACACCGATTATGTAAACATGCAAAATTTGACTTGAATCTAGTATATAAAACATTTAAATTCACAATAGCATTAGGTGAAAATAAAACAAACAAATCATTTTTGTACTGCAGTAATACATGGAACTCTTCCAGAATCTTCTCCCCCCTGCATGCAATATTAACTGACATTAGCCTTGGTCATGCTAATAAGCTATCTAGGCCATATACTGTAGCACATTTTATAGCAATATATTAAATACACTTACGCACTCTCTCCTGGATACACAAAGCACCTGCTCATGATATCCAACCTGCACTGAATGAGGAAAAACTCCTTTATCTTAGTTTTTCTAAAGTTTTGATGTTTACTAAATAAAGCGGTTGATAGTGAAGGGGACAATGAACCTTGGGGAGAGATTTTTGAGGTGGTCTTGACGGGGAGGAAGCGGCTCCAAGGGGATGTCTCTCGAGAGACGATGCACCTTAGGGACTTTTCTAGTTCCTGGTTGATTCATTCAGTCTGGCCGTTAGTTTGAGGGTGAAATCCAGATAAAAGGCTGGGGGTAGCACCAATGAGATTACAAAAAGCCTTCCAGAACTTGTATTGTAAAGATGCATGTATTGTTCTGTGGTGGTGGTAGTCCAGTGGAAAAATCAATGGAGATGTGAGACAAGGGGCGGTGAGGGATGGGGAGAGGTCTAGGTAACCCTTCTGGTGGTCTGTTTGTGTTCTTGTTTCTAGAACAGACATTGCAGGAAGCCACAAAATTTTTAGTATCCTCCTTGATAGCAGGGCAGCCTGGAACTATGGGCCCAGTCCAACACTTGAGGGTGCACGGAGACAGGAACAAAGAGTTTGTTGGGAGGAATGAAACTTGGGCCTGGTTCTTGCTCGAGGGTCTGCTCAATGAGGTGTTCCACATCCAGTTGGGTCGTAGCCACGAGACAGTGGGGGGGAAGGATTGTTTCTACATCGTGCCTGACGTGAATTTAGTCTCTTAACAGTCTTTAGGTACTCCAGGTTTTGATGATCTGTCCAGACAAGGAAAGGATGCCCCCTCCAACCAATGTCTCCATTCCTCAAGTGCCAGCTTGACTGCCAGAAGTTCATGGTCTCCAATGCCATAGTTGCGTTCAGGAGGTGTGAGACGAGGGGAGAAAAAGGAGCAAGGGTGGAGTTTATTGTCCTTGGGGGATCTCTGTGAAAGGACGGCAAGAAAGATGAGAATGGGCGCTGTGGTGAAGCGGTACTTGAGTTCCTTAAAGGCCTCCTCAGCCAGAGAGTTCCATCATAAAGGAGTCTTGGAAGAGGTGAGTGCAGTAAGTGGAGCTGCCACCGTACTATAACATTGAATGAAGTGACAATAAAAATTGGCGAACCCCAGGAAACGTTAAAGCTCACGCCTTGAAGAAGGTACCGGCCAGTCCATAACAGCTTTGGCCTTGGTGGAGTCCATGTGGTCCATAAGGAGTTCGAAGGCAGAAGACATCAGCGGGAGAGGATAGCAGGTCTTTATGGTGATCTCATTCAAGCCTCTGTAGTCAACACATGGTCTGAGGGACTTGTCTCTCTTTTCTACAAAAAAGAATCCTGCGCCCGCTGGTGACGACGATGGACAGTTAATACCTGCTGCGAGTGATTCATTAATGTATTGTTCCATGGCCTCTTTCTTTGGGCGAGAAAGGGAGTAGAGTCGTTCCTTGGGTGGAGAGATTCCAGAAAGCAGGTCAATGGTGGTGACGGTGGGGTGGTAAGGAGATGGCCCGTGACTTGCTGAACACTTGTCGTAAATCATGGTATACAGTGGGAACCTTGGTTAAGTCGGGGATCTCCTCTCATGGTGTGGACAAGGTTCGGCCCATAGGGGCTGAGTGTAGACATGAGGAGAGGCAGGGGGGGCTCCAATCAAGGATGCTCCTTTTAACCCAATCGATGTGGGGGTTATGAAGTCTTAACCATGGGAGTCCCAGAACAAGGGGTGCATGAGCATTTTGGACAATAAGTAATGAGATAGTCTCGATGTCATTTCCAGAAAACTTTAAGGTGATGGGAGTCATGCGACACCGAGGTGTGAGATGCGAGACTTGGCTGATGCTCACTTCGCCGAGTCCGTCTCCGGGCATCAATGCGGATTGCTAGGTCAATGAGCCCCTGCAATTCAGAGAGAAGCTCCCGAGCCGCCAGCTCGTCTTTAATTGAGTCTGTGAATCCGTGGAGGAAGCAGTCGAAGAGTGCTTTTTCATCCCAGTCACTAGAGGGAGCCAGGGTCTGGAAATCTATGGTGTAGTCAAATACTGAACGGAGCCCCTGGCGAAGTAATTGGAGAATGAGCGGTCAAAAACCCTCCTCATTTCATCTGTAAAACTTTTAAATGTAAAACAGCATGGAACTTGGGCATCACATAATGCCCTCCCCCACTCTCTCGCCTTTCCAGTAAGAAGGGTGATAATGTAGGCAACCTTTGAGCATTCCGTGGGAAATGACGTGGCCTGTAGTTATAGAACTGGGACAAAATTGGGACATTGGGACAAAAAAAGAACAACAAGTGGCTGGGTTCAAGCAAGTAGTACCGGCAGGAGTGGGCCGAGGTGAGGGGCGATATGTCTGATACTCCTCTGGATAATGCAAAAGGGCGCAGAGCCGGTGTGTAACTTGAGCCATGTGCCCGTGCGAGAAGCCTGAGGCGTGGGGTGAAGCCGGAGCGTGCAGAACCGGCGTATGTATGACAGCGTGAGCTCGAGCGAGGATTAATTCGGGGTCAGAGAACAGGCAGAGGTCGAAGCCGGAGTGACAGGAGAAAGGTCCGTAATCCAAAATTGTGGTAGGGAGAGCAGGTAAGCGGTTGGCAACGTGAAACATCCAAATAACGATAATCCAAATCGAAAGGCAGAGACGTGGTCAGAAAAAACAAAGTGAGGTCAAAACTAGGCAGACAGACACGGGAAAAATGCTGGTGAATTGAGGCTGGTAAGGCGCACAATAAACTGGCGACATGACGGAGTCAGAGTGTGGCTTAAAAAGGAGTGGGAATTAGGTCAGTGATAGACAACAGGTGTGCAGAGTGGGAATGAGTCCTCATGACAAGGCTGTGGCTGACAGTTTCTTTTACTTACATATGACAACATGCATAACATTTCACTTAAATATTTGAATTTCATATTACTTTCTCACAATTATAATTCTGAGAGAAAGGTTGTACTTTTTCTAAATCTTTATATTTCATAGCTTTTATTAGTACAGTAGTAGTAGTACAGTACTTAGGCACATTTATTTCATCAACAGCAAATTCAATGTTCCGGTATACTGTCTTGTTTGTGAAGTATTTGTAGTACTTTTGCACTTCAAATAATAATTGTTTTAGAGCTTGAAGAGACTTCTTTTGAAACTTAAAATGAGGCTAATTTGAGATTTCTCTAGATTTCTAGAGAAAAAAAAAACTAGTTACAGGAGTTACACTATAGTCTCATTTTGGTTGCACACAGACCTCATAGATGTCTAGGAGACATGAATGATACATATTTTCTAATTTTCTTTTCCTCTGGGCATGTTGTCTACATCATATTGTTTTTAATACAACAAGCCACTGTTTGCTGCTAAGCTCCATGGACTCATGTAACCTGGTGTCAACAACTGGGATTTGAAAAATAGTTGACTTGTGGGAACAAGTCCACCTAAACAGGTTCAAATATTTTAGGGGCCTGGGTGGATACCCAAATGGTGAAGATCAACACCATCACCTTAGACCGTTTAAGTTTGGGAGCATGATGATTCAGTGAATTTTTTACTGAATTTGTCAATAACACAAGTCTTAGTCAGTTTTATTATTTTTACAAAATTATAGTTGTTATAAAACATCATAAATTGACTGTTAAATGTCATAACTAATATTATTTTAAACTACTTTACTATTTCTTGAAGTTACAATGGGGGAAGTCACATCTCTTAATAATACAAACTCATCACGCTTTATGACCATCTTGACCATGGAATCATTGGACATACCACAATCCAGTGCTATTTTTATATTCATTTTTGGCATCATCACATATTGTTTAATCTTGTTCTTTCAATCCATACTACTTGTGACTATTATTGTAAAAAGGGATCTGCATAAACCTATGTACATACTGCTGTTTAATTTGATCTTATGTGATATGATGGCAGCTACATGTTTTTATCCTCAAATGCTTTCTACCATATGGTCTCAAAACAGAGAAATATCATACATTGCCTGTATAGCACAGGGACTGTTATTTCACTTCTACATATTTGGATCATGTTTCTTTCTCAGTGCTATGGCTTATGATAGATACATTGCCATTTGCAAACCTTTGAGATACCACAATCTAATGACACGGGATACCTTGGTAAAACTTATTTTTGTTKCCTGGATCATAACTTTTGGTTTGATGGGGTCTGTTTTTGCACTCACATTAAGCAAGACCATTTGCAGGACAAACATAGTGGACATTTACTGCAATAATCCCTCTTTAATGAAGTTAAGCTGTGAGGATATGAGACCAGCTAACTATTATGGCCTGTTTACCTTTGCTATTGGACAAGGCCCTTCCTTACTGTTAGTATCATTAACATATATCAAAATTTTAATGACATGTCTTTCTACTAAACAGAAAAAATCTATAAGGAAGGCAATACACACTTGTGGGACACATTTGGTCGTTTTTCTGAGTTCTGAGGTTAACACATTCTTACTACTGGTTTCTCACAGGTTAGAATCAGTATCTCCACCCGTAAGAAGGGCTTTTGGTGTTTCAGTTGTTATCTTTCCACCAATTCTCAACCCTCTAATTTATGGTCTGAATACAAAGGAAATTCGGCAAACAATATTGACACTTATAGAAAGATTGTTTCTATTTAACAGAAAACTAAACTAAATGACATGCATATCCTTCGTTTAATATAATTAATTAATTAGGATTGTAAAAATAAATCTATTCTGAAATTATGAACTAAAAACTATGGAATATATGCTCATATCCAATAAATCTAATTTATGAAGTTAACATTTATACTGTTGCTTACAGAAATTAAACACACAGCACACACACCCACACAGTGGGTAAAGAAAAGAATAACTCCTGGTTAAATAATCACATTTTGTTGCGTTGCAGCCTGAAATTAACACAGACACAGGTTTTGTTTTTATCACCAATATAAAGATATAACACCAACATGTCAGAAAAAAATAGAAAATACTAAAATATGCTGCCAGAAAGTTGTCAATGGGGAGAAGGTTAACTTTCAAACATGACAATGACATAAAACTCATAGAAAAACTGACCACAAAGAGGTTGATGGACAAAAGGAGTAAATGTCCACGTATGGTCTAGTCAGAGCCCAGACTTAAACACCATTGAAAAAATGTCTATAAGACTGCAGTCCACAAACAATGATGATCAAATTTAACTCAACTCAAGCAAAGAAGAGTGGGAAAATAATGCAAAGTCTAGCTGGGCAAAACCTTGTGTGCCATTGAGAAGATGATTAGCTTCACCTGACTGTGTTTTCAATAAATTTTGGGATGGGGTGATACTTTTTCAAATCAGTGATTATGTTTTTTATTGTTTATTTTTTTCTGACACGTTGGTGTTATATCTTTCACCTGCATGTGAAAATTTAAACTGAGTAAATTCAGCTGGATAAAACAAAAACTGTGTCTTCATTTCAGGCTGCAACACAACAAAATGTGATTATTTTATTTTAAAGCATGATTCTTTCCTTTACCCACTGTATCCGTGTCTGTTTCTTGAAGTAACTTCCCCTAACCTTTGCTATATATATATATATATATTGTTGTAAATAAAAGAGCACTTATTTTTCCTAAATCTGGTGTTTCTTGTGTCTGTATTCTGGCCTGCCCTACTAAACGCTTTACAGTGCGATAATTAGCCATTTTGTATTTGAGGCTTTGTTGCTCATAATAACCCACACGCCAGCCACATGCCAGCCATACGCCATTCACATGCCAGTTGTTCGACCATGGTAGTTTTGAGTGGCTACATCTGTAAGACCACATTATGAAAACCCTTTTTGTGCTCTATGTAGATAAGTGGAATTTGGTAAAGATTTAAAATATACACAAATTTAAGAAGAGGCCTGAAGCACTGCACTTCTTTAGAAAGGTCTAAATCCCAGATGGTTAAAAGTAATCCTCATCTCACCTCATCCACTCTGCTTCAAGTGGGTAAGGGTGCATTATTTGCATTTGAATGTTGTCCTACATTGTAAAGTACAGACAGTAATACTAAAACAACAACAGAGAATGAATATCAATTTAAGGGACCCTGATTATACTGTATAAATATTATTTAGTACAACAAAACCCCTGGAAAAAAAAATCCTATAAAACATTATACAATATAAGACAATTTTTTGATTTATTGTAAYTTTCTATTCTGAATGTCTATTTTAAAAATGATTTCTATATTAAAAGTTTGGTGGCATTTACATTTTTAATAATAACAATAAACAGATACAAACAGAGAGGCTATAAAACAGTTCATTCTTTGTACAAATGAAATTGTTGGCTAGGAAATTTGATGGTCTGTCTAAACAACATTTAACCAATTTTTTGTTGATTGTATAAGGTACTCTGATGTGGAATTTACCACAATTTACTTATGACTTTTTTTTATGACCTACATACAATTAAAAACCGGCAATTGCAGCTGTTTTGCAATGTCACTTTGCATCAACTTGCGGTAATTTCACAAATTACTTTGAAACTCAGTGCTCAGTGTGCTTCTCACAAGCTCATGTTGCATTAAATTTGCCAGTTTATTGAGTAGCAAAAGTGTCTGGCGAGGGTAAGTAGGAACACCGTTTGCGCCAATGTCCATATACTGGGTAAATTAAACGTGCTACAGCACGAAGTAAACAAAGTAGCATAATTTTGGCTCTGGAGCGGCCACTCCATGCTACTGCCACGCCACAATCTTTGATCATCACCAAGCAACAATCGGAAAGTAATGGTTTCTTTCTGAACTTTAATTACCTATTGATGAGAAGTCCCAGGAAGGGGCAGAGTCTGGCCTATAAAAAAGGAGACCAGACTCCAAATAACTGCTTGTTAACCAAGTCAGAGCAAGAGTGCAGCTGTCGTGCCTTGAGCTATTTTCTTTTCTATCTGTATATTGTGGATACACGTTGTATATCATTTCTGGATTTGTTTCCCCCTTTATTTTGTAGTTTTTTTTTTTTTTGGTACTTTTTTCCCCCCTCTCCCTTGTTTTGTCTTCGCACCTGTAAATATACTGCACCCCTGTACATTTTCCTGTGCACTGTAAATAAATTTCACTTTGCACTGAAGTGCTATTGCGGGTAGAGCCATCATTTACCATCTCGTTAAGAACAATTACCCCGTCTGTAAGCGAGTGGTGGTTCTTGCTTTACCACAATAACATACGTGTGTGCATGCGTTGTAAAACAAAAGAAAGATCCATTTTCTCTCTCTTCCTGTATTAGCCTTCACTAATTCCATTATGTGTGTGTGATTGTTGGACACTGCCCCTTCACACACACACACACCCCTCCTCCTCCTCTCTCCTTCACTCACATACACTCACTCTCTAAAGGAGACAATGCTTTGCTGCGATTGTTTTCAAAGATAAAGTGCAGGATAATTTGTTTATTTATTTTTTACTTTACAGTAATTAGTCCGTTAGTCAGAGTCACTCGAGTGTCAGAAATGTTTCTTGTTAGGTTTCCTGATGAGGTGGTTTTCCATTAGTGTGTGTGTGTGTGTGTGTGTGTGTGTGTGTGTGTGTGTGTGCGTGTGTGTGTGTGTGAAAGTCATCCCGCACAAATAAGAGAGGAGGAAAGGTTACTGTGTAAGACAAGAAGAGGGAGAGGATATTGCACAAACACACATACACACGCGACGTGTGCAAATACACAGCACAAACACTAATGGAAACACTCATCTGTCGATTTTTCTTACTTTTTTTAAAGGTAAAGTGTGTAACAGGCAGTTGCCTGGTTACGGTTTCCCAGCCTGCGGGGGCGCTGTGGGAATAATTTACTTTAAAATCAATAAAAGAAGGAGAAAGACTGGGCCTAGGTAACGGCAGCCATTACCCCAGCCAGTTGTAAACCTGAGTGCGGGACAGCCTTGTCCGACACGCATGTGAGTATTTATGGATTTAAAAATGTGTGTTTGTGTAAAGCCCGCCGAGGCATGTATATCAAATTTGGCTTTGCTTATTATGCACTCACGGCATCCCTCCTGCTGTTGTTATGCAGGAGGGTTTTTTTTCTTGTGTTCTTGTTTTATGTGTGTGTCCCGGGAGTCGGTGCGAGTGACGGCAGTTCCTCTGGGATTACCTTCACCATTAAAGGAGACGTTGCTCGAGGAGGACATCTGGCGCGGAGCGGGACGTTCTCCGAGCTTATTTATGGACTTGCGTGGGAGCGGGAGAAAGAGCTCACAGACTCTGAGTGTGTATGTGTGTGTGAGTGAGAAACACGGGGAGTGGATGGTGTAACACTGCACAACAATAAATGTATATACACTTTTTTGATTACATAAAAATCGATTTCTGGTGGTCCTTATCCGACCCTGATTCTGACCCTGAATGGCCATCTATTGTTTTAAATAATAGTAGCGTGTTTGTTACAAGTGCATCTTAATTTGTTTTATTTTTTCTTTAGATTTTGTATTAATTATTTTCATGTATTTATTTTTATGGACTGTGGAACGAGCCCATCTGAATTTTCATTTTTTTCTTGTAGAGAAATTCGCTTTGGTTTATGAGTATTTTGATACATGTACAAACATGTACGCTCACAATCCAGGGTTCCACTGTATTGTTAAAAGTTTCCTTATATAAAGGGTTTATATTAGTCGAATGTAATAAGAATAGCTTATATTTATTGTGTGATCATAAACAGTGGTAGGTTGTAATTGTATAGATTTAAGACTAAGATCTAGAAAGATGAATTCTAGATCTATGAATTAACTACATTTTCTGTAATATTTTGAAGGTACAGTGCAGTTATTTATTATTTTAAATAGCACCAGAAATAAATTGTTTAAAGTACATTTGCTCATTAATATGAATGCATCACTGTCAAATATTTTCTTGCTTGCTTTCTTTCCCTTTGTAAATATAACTATTATACTATTCGTTATATTTTTTGTGCCAGTTTGTAAGGGTATGCTCTGCTTATGACTTAATAAAAATACTATATATGAAGAGGTGACCCTCTCGTCCACTGGAGTAACCTCCAATGTTGTGGGACTCAGCCAGAGACTCATGAGTATACCCATACGCGCCTGGTGCCTTACACCCTGGGCAACTTGGGAGTATGGATCAAGGAGTATGGATTCAATTCCGAGACTGTGCATCGCGGTAAGCTCCACCAGATATAACTGATAACGCTTCACCTCCTGCACAAGCTCTGGCTCCTTAAATTAAATGGCTCCCTCCCCCCACCTCGCTTTTTAAGTTTCACAACAAACACACACACAATGGAAGCACTGTTTTAACAGGGAAAAAAAGAAATCTGTCTAATGACACTCACGTGAACAAATGAACCAACACCTTACCTTTGAAAAGAATCCCGACAGAGCTTAGTTTTCTGTGTGAAGAAAGCGTGTCTGTGTGTGCGTGTGTGAAGCCAAGAGTGTGTGTGTGTCCGTGTGTGTGTCGGTGTAAAATTACGCGGACGCACAGGTGAGTGTGTGTGTGTCGGTGTCCAATTACGCACACACACATATGAGACACGATGAAACGGAGAGAGATGTTGATTATATCAGTAAGAGACGAGCACTAAGAACCAGGTGAGCAGGGGAGACGATTACCCACAAAAAATCATTGAGAAAAATCATTGGCTCAGTTGTGATCACTTGCTGCTCGGTGTTAAAATAAGTGTCGCAATGCGTGATACACGATATTCGGCACTCGTAAACTAATACTTGCTCGGTTTCCAATTAAAAATCTTTGCTCGGTTTGCGGAACACTCGTAAACCATGTTAATTTAAATTCTAAATTTGTACTGTAATTTTAGTACTTTTATTATGAATTAACCACAATGTTTCACTTGATTTTACATGCTACTATGTGCAGCTCTAAAGGATCTGTGGCTCATTAATCAGAGTTAACTAAGGCCTGTGGCATCTTTCTTTAATTACATAGTACCGCTTGAGTACAATTTGTAGTTCTCTCACCCCACATGTCCATGGCAACCATCAAAAGCTCCAAGCCCTAGCTCCACTAAGATGCCACTGTTGGGCTGTTGAGCAATGCTTTTAACCCTATTTGCTTCAGAGGTGCTGTATTATGGCTGATCACTAATTTATTACAAATCCTAAGAAGTGCTGTCTAGGGCTAACCAAAGCACAGTACCTGTTGAATCAGACTATGACAGGGATGTGTTTCTTGTGCAGTGGGCACCAGGTTGGTCATTTATTATTCACAGTGACTTAATCATGGGTCTAGAGGTGGTCCCAGGACTTCAACAGAATAGAACATGGAGTCACATATGCAAGTAGGAAATTCACTCCAACAGAATGCATGGTATGGTGCAGGGAAACGTAAAACAGGCTGTAATGAATGTACAATACTATCATGCAGGTAAACATAGGTCACAGACTGTGGGATGGCAGGAATGTGTTTCATGTACAATGGGCAACATGGTGCTGAACATCTCTTTCAGGTGGTGGAATAAACTTCCTGTAGATATCCATTCAGAAAACAGAAACTAGTGTAGATGTCTTTCTCGTTCCCTAAGAGATGGGGAGCCAATCAAGCAGTGCTGGAGGACTAAAAAGAACATACAGTATGGAATGATTGCTTTGAGGTATGAGGTTGCTGGAGCTTTGTAGGCAAGCTTCCGTTTTTTGAATTTGATGTGAGGAGTGAGGTGCAGTAGTCCAGTACTGAAATAATAAGGGACTGAACCAGCACGTGAGTAGCCTGTGTGGAGATAAATGGTAATTCTTTCAATGGTATAAAGAAGAAATTGACAAGACTGGGTAAGGGAGGGGAAATGGGCAGATGATTGTCCAGAGTTACTCCAAGGCTGTGGGCAGTGACTGAAGGAGTGATCTAAATGTTGTCCATTGAGATGAACCACCTGGGATGAATAGCAGTTTTTTTTTTTTCTGAAATTAAGTGTTAGTTGATAAGCTGCCACCCAAGATGAGATGTCTACCAAAAATGCTGAGATCCGGGTGGAAACATGAGTGTTTGAGAGGGGAAAGGAAAAATTTGTTGATAATTATAACTATGCATAACTATCGGATGAAAAGCTATGTGAGGATATGACCTCACCAAGAGATTGAGTATAGAGGAAGAACAGAAGCAGACCAGGCTTGTGGACCTTCTTTATTTTTGTGTCATAAAAAAGGCAAAGTCATCAGCTGTCAGAGAGGATGAAGGAGAAGAAGCCTGTGGGCAAGAAATCTTACTTAGTTTAGAAAACAGTGGGCTACAATAGTAGGAGGTCCATAGCTAATGAAAGAGAAGAGAGAAAAATAGAGAAGAAAAGGAGTCAGGGTCTGGGAGGCGTAAGGATTTTATACATAATGTTAGGTCATTTTAATGTGGACAAAATACCTGATGCATTTTCCACCATTAATATGTAGGGTTTACAATAAAGTCAACCAAGAATGACTGCTGCATTGTTTACCTCCATTATGTAGCGCTTAGCTTTGGATCAGAGGTATATAGAATCGTTAACAAGTCGGGTTAATTTTGTTAAACTAAATTCAAATTTATATCACACAGCTTATCAACTACCCTTCCGGCATTTAGTATGACTTAGTGTATCTTACCAATTCTGTTTATCCTGTGTATTTTATGAGAAAGGTAACGTAAGATCTGGGCAAATGGTTAAACTTTAAAATACATGACCAAGACAACAATTCTTTATAAAGAAACAAGAATATATTTAAACTAATCTACAATACAAGACCCCATGCTACTTGAACACACACACACACACACACACACACACACACACACACACACACACACACAAACAAACATACCAACAGTTTGGAGAGTGAAAGTTAATTAAGTTCATCTACACTAGTACTGTTTACTAGACTAAAGTAAGTCACAAGAGCAGAGACTTGGGTTTAATCTTACGGTCTTAGTTATGAAATGAGCAACATTTTTCAGCAAGTTATGCAGCTATTTTTTAGAATAGTCTTTATTGTCATTGCAACAAGTACAACGAAATTTAAAGTGCCATCCCTCAATGCAGCAGCAAAAAAAAAAAAAAACATACTCTCTCTCTCACACATACACACACAAACACACAGCATACATTCCATTATTACACAATGCACAGTATATATTATTTTTGCATTAATTGCACAAAAATGCATCATAATTTAATCTTATTGCACATTGTTTGAACTTTCTTTTATGGAAGTATTAAGTAGATTTATTGCAATAGGATAAAAACTGTTTTTATATCTGGTTCTAGTTTGTAATGCTCTATACCATCTGCCCAACGGCAGTAGATCAAACATTTGATGTCCCGGGTGTGAATTGTCCTTTACAATTTTATTGGCTAGTTTAAGGCAGCGGGAACTGTGTAAGTTTTCCAAGTTGATGAGAGGGCAGCCGATGGTCTTCTGGGCAGTTGTAATGACACTCTGCAACGTCGTTCTCTGGACCACAGTGCAGCTGCTGTACCACAGCTGTTGTATCATCACATGGATGAGTGGATGAAGCCAGGTCTCTGTGTTTAACAAAATACAGCTGTCCTTCACGATGGTATTAGACGCCACCTATAGCCTCAGTTCATCCATGTTGTTGGTAAATGATCTGCTGTTCGTCATAAAGAGGCTGGGAAGTGGWGATCTGTGTGGCTGGCTCCGTAGCCTAATTAGCACACCGGCCCTGCAGCCTTCTGCTTCCTCTCCCTGCGCTGCATTCGCCTCCTTACCATGGGGATGGTAATCTTATGTGCGCGTTGTCACGGCGTGCGCCTGTGATGAGCGTGCGCCCAAATCTATTATCGTCCCTCGCTCACTTTGTAGGCTCCCTACTTAGTAGGCGGCACCTCTTCTGCAGGTGTGCAAAGGGACGGGGCCGCCTATGCGGGCCGGCTGGCAGTGATTAACGTTAATAGGATCTCGGGCTTTTTCCGCATTATAAAAGCAAGGCGCGGAGTTTAGTCCGGGGTCCGAGAAGAGCATAACGCGGTGGAGCTCGAGAGTGGCATGGTAGTGGGGAAATGGAACGTGCCCCAGAGACTAAAAAAAAGGACATTGGATTTCCGCCCTTTTGATCTCTGCGCTGAGGACAGCGCGGGAAAGAGCTGCACGACCTCTTACTTCATCCTACGTTCCCGCGTCGTGTCCGCCTTCGTGTCCTTGCCGCCGAAGAGGAAAAGGCCGCGAGGAGGATAGCGTTAAGGCTGCCGATCCCAGCCGACGGACGTCCGAACAAGACTCCTGCCTGAGGCCGCACCCACAGAGAGCTGGGAGGGGCCAGGCCGGCCATCGACAGTGAGGAGGAACCGAGAGGGAGCATGCAGGAGCGCTGCCTCGCGTGCTCCATTCTGTCACGCCGCCCACCAACGCCAGCCGTGTGCCCGCATGCCAGCTGGGCACTGCCTCGAACCATGCACGTCCGTCCTACCTCCTTTTACCCTTTCCTTCCCTTATTTATTCCTAATAAATTACCCTTTTCCTCTAAGATCTCGTGTCTGTGTTTCATGGTGCCACCCGTGCAACAATGGGTCGAATGGGTTCTCATGGTTCGCCTCCAGYGAAGGGAATCACAGCGTTGCTGATCGGTGTGCTGTGGTTGAAATGTGATTTTGTCTTTCAGGAAAACCCTTCGGTGAGGCTTGGTTGCCTGGTTACCGATCGCGGTGCTCTGGAACTTCTGTGGGTTTCTTCCTTGCAGGAATTTGTAGTTCTGGCACGAAGTCTCGTTGATATAAAATATTACCATGATAACATTCTTTCAATTCAATTCAATT
>QMIH01002091.1:8947-25081 GCA_003987875.1 Clarias batrachus
GAAAATGATGTCTCATACTCCAAGCACAAATATTTCATGTCTTGGAATAGGCCCATCCATATGCCCATATTCCCGATATTCCATGCCTTGTAATATTCCCACGATATAAGGAAAGATAAAAATCCATTGATGGAAAAACCTTCATAACATTGCTGGGCCTGGACCTGACGAACCAGACCATGACTAGGCATGATGGGTGCATCACATCATCCACCGCTCTTCTTACCCCCCCCCCCCCCCCATGCCCCCATCACTCCCCATCACTCTGAAACTGGGTAAATCTGGACTCATTAGACCACATGACCTTTTTCCAATGCTGCACAGTCCATTCTTTATGCTTCCTAGCAAATCGAAGCTCTTTTTTGATTAGTCTCAGTAATAAGTGGTTTTCTGTAGGCRACGCAGYTGTTTAGTCCCAATCCCTCATGTTCTCTTTGCACTRTGTGTGTGTGTGGAAATGCTCTTACGTTCACTGTTAAACATAGCTGTAGCTGTGAGTTCTACTGTTGTTTTGTAACAATCTGATTTCAAGACTTCAAGTGATCTCCCATCACGCTCATTCAGGATATTTTTGTTTTTAAAATTTTTTCTCCCTCAAAGATGTCAGTTCTCCGCTATCCTTCCAGGTTTTTTTTTTTTTTAGTTCTTAACCCAATTTTAGTAGTTTCAATAGCAATATCCTCAGTTGCTTTCTTTGCTTGACTCCCGACAATAATTTGACTCTTCTGAATCAGAGTAACGTCTTTGCCATGACCACAAAATATGGCTTCTGACATGGTTGTTTAAGAAATTAGAAGCAACTCATTGCATCAGTTAGGGTGAAATAACTGGTTGCCACCTGAACCATATTAATCACTGCACTAATTGTCCAGTAGAAGGCTCGTAACTATTTGCTTAGTTAAATCTAGATGGTGACATTCTTTTGGCCTGCCAGTGTGTGTGTGTGTGTGTGTGTGTGTGTGTGTGTGTGTGCGCGTAATAGAATTGAGATTCATAAACATGTCGTTCATGCTGCAAAACTCTCCAAACTGCCTGAATGAAACAATTCTGCAAAGAAGAGTGAGACAAAATTCCTCCACAGCTATGTGAAAGACCTATTGCCAGTTATCGCAGTTGCTTTGGTTGTTGCCACCAAAGGGAAGCAATTTAGGAGGCAATTACTTTTTCACACACGGACAGGTAGGTTTGGACATCTTTTTTCCTTTAATAAATTAAATAAACTGCTTTTTGCATTCACTTGGGTTATTCTTGTGTAACATTAACATTTGTTTGATGATCTCTAATTTCAGTATGACAAATATACTCAAAGATATTCTTTTTTTTTTTTTTTAACTTCCAACACATCAACTTTAGGGACAAAATCTTTACTTGCTGCCTAATATGTTCACCCACCTCCAGGTGAAACTGTAACTGATATTCTTACTGTAACTACTGTGAGCTCTTGTGGGATGTTCCTGGTCTGCAGTGGTCAGGTCATACCAAAAGTGGTCCAAGGAAAGAAAACCAGTGAACCGGCAAAAGGATAACGGCCCGCCAAGGCTCACTGAAGCATGTGAGGAGCGAAGGCTGGCCTGTGTATGGCTGAAACGGGCAATGCGGTTACCATAAAATRGTGTCAGAAGGTCCTAATAATRTTATGGCTAAGACATACATACATACATATATCATTTATCATGACATTGATGCTATACTGTATCATAATTTTGCCACAATATTGTGATTATTTCAAATGTCCTCTTCTRAACCTTTTACAYGAATAKTTAGAAATAGTTTAGYMGYCCTTAAAACACAYATCATTTTAGCCATTTATTTATTATCACTTATTTATTTAATAAACAAAGACTGTATAGGGCTCAGGATTGTGCATWATAGAGCGAGGCATCMTTTCTTCAACAGAATGAAGACAATATGATGAATGAATGAAATKAAACCTGACTGATTAAAATGGATCACAGAGACAAAAATATAGCACAGATACACATGATCATGTGTTTTTCTGGATGTTTTTGGTTGCTTCTGTGTTCATATCCGAAAGCCCAAAGGCAGCTTAATGGTTAGCAGTGTCGCCTTGCACCTCCAGGGTCTGGGTTTGATTGCCATCCAGGTTCGAGTCCTGCCTCTGTGTGCATGGAGTTTGCTTGTCCTCCCAGTGCGTGGTGGGTTTCCTCTGGGTACTCCGGTTTCCTCCCGCAAAGACATGTAGATGAGGCTAATTGGCATTCCCAGTAAATTGCCCGTAGTGTGTGTGTGTGTGTGAGAGTGTGTGTATGTCCTGCGATGCATTGGCGCCCTGTCCACCCATCTTGTGACCTAAGTCTCTTGGGATAGCCTCCAGGCCACCACGACCCTGTATTCAAGATAAAGCGGTGTAGACCACAAGTGAGTGAGGAAATCATTGACTTATGCTGTGTTGCCAGCACATATCTGTCCCGCTTGGATTTTTAGGGTTAAGTWAGAATAAAAACAATTGTATAATCTTGCGGGATAGTTATAACTGATAATGACATTGAATGTTGTGGTAACATTTGAAGAAAAATCACAGCAAGCAAGGAATAACAAATGTGGAAACTCTGCATTAAGAATGGTTTCTTATTTGGCTTTGACTGTATGGAGCATATGTACAGTACAAGTGCCAGCAAATGAGTTACTATATAAATGATAATCTATTCAAATGTGAGCATTCCTATTAACCTGTGCTTTAACTACCAGCCTGCGTTACTTTACCCTAATTTAATTAAAACATTCTGACCAATCAGATTCGAGAATTCGTTCCTGATATTGTATAATTGCTCAGAAAAAAAAGTTCAGGCGATCTAAGTTTCCTCTTGTTTTTTTTTTGTTTTTTTTGCCGTAGTGTGGTACATTTGCACAAGTCTGGCGCACTTCATCCTTCCCCTCATTTGTAGTCCGTGACGCCTGATTTTATTTATTTATTTTGCTTAAAATCTTGTTTATATGGCATAAGCCAGAAAGCTCTGCTGATTAACCGTATCTCAGCAGGCTTCCTGGCCATGTAAATGTCTGCAGGCAATGGAAAATACAAGGACGGCCGTGATTTGCATGCATAATCATCCGCACATGGCTCTGCGAATTTGATTTCCAAAAGAGGTGGTGGGGACACGTTCTGAGCCGAGCAGGTCACTCTCTCTCTCTCTCTCTCTCTCTCTCTCACGTCTTCTCGCTCTCCCCACAACCTTGAGTACCAGACACTTCCTTACAACTGCTGAATGCCTCTTTCCAACTGTCTTGGGCTTGGCCACTTCAATCAAGGCGTGGCTCTATGCGCAAGCCAAGACGTGAATGTGAATCTGATGGTTCTGACGTGATCAAAATACTGGAATTGTACATGTGGGAACTGGGTTACAACCCATTTCATACATTCGGTCTGAAAGATGGTAATGATGGGGTGAGGGGACTGAGTTCTTGCCAACAGTTCAAGCTTGTTGAGGGCTTATTTGGTTAGGAATTTGTTTACACCACCTGTGTTCGAGTGAGTGTAGGAAACATGACGAGTCTTTCCTTTAAAAAACAAAAAAACAAAAAAAACAAATAAAGGATCTATAACGTGTGAATTCAAAATTATATGGCATTATAAAACACACTTGATATATTAACATTATCAGTCAGTCTCATACTGTTTCATTCCTTCCTTGTTTCTCACACCAGAGCATTTCTCTCACACATTAGATGGAGCTGTGGCTCCTCTTTTAACTTCCTTTCCCCATACCGCTTTATTTCCTGTCGAGCCGCCAGCCAGCGATAACACAACCTTTATTTCTCTAGCCTTGAATTTTTAATCGACCGTGGTCAGAGTCATGGTGCCAGCATTTCTGTTCGGCATGATTCAAATTAAAGTTTTTTCCCCTCCTCGCTGCCTTTCACCTCTGTGTCAAAATCAGACTGCAAACCCTGTTTAAAGCACACACACACTCTCTCTCTGACTGGCCATCAAGACTGTTAAGTGTGTATTACCCCCACCCTACAAGTGACCGTTTGCAGAAGACAAGTTTGTAGCTGGGAGTCTTTTCTTTATTCCATCAGAATCCACTCTAATGCACCTGCAACTTGGCAGTAACCACAATGCCACTAAAAATACATTCCACAGACTTCCACAGTACACTCAATTTTCCTAGAGATGTCTTCAGTTCCAACTGTAAAATCTTGCAAACTAGCAAGCAAGATAACAGAATGAATGTGATGAGTTTGAACTAAGTCATTAATTTGTTAACTAGCATCCTTGCTAACTGTTAATGTACCTGTATAGAAAGTTTATGCTAATTAAATGACTTGTTTGCTAGCAGGCTTGCTAACTAGCTAGCAAAATGAAGAAATTAATTTGTGAGTGGACTCTGAATGACCTGTTTATTAGCTGGTTTGCTAACTAGCTAGCAAAACAAAACGATACATTTGGGAGTGGACTTTAAAAGACTTGTTCGTTAGCTGGTTTGATAACTAGCTAGCAAAACAAAGCAAAGAATTTGTGTTATATTTACGTTTTAGAAAGAGTAGGTTAATTGAAAACATCTTGTTTACTTTAACTGTCTAGTAAAACAAAGTAATTATTTTGTTAAATATAATGTATGTAATTTTAAGGCCTTTATTAGCTGACTTGCTAACCAGGTAGCAAAACAAAGTAATACGCTTAGGTTAGATAACATTTAGAAGTACATTTAAAAGTAGGTTTTGCAGCTAGTTTGGTAGCTGTCTTGGTAACTAACAACAAAATATAAAGTGATGAAGTTGAGTTAGATGTCACATATAGAACGTGTGAGCTATGCGAACTAAAAAAAAACTAGCTGCTTTACTTATAGCTTGCAAAATAAAGTAGTCATCAAATATATTTTCAAAGCACATTTATCTCAGTTGACCAAAGAGCTGTACTATCCTAAAATAGCTGCAGACAGTAAAAGACTATAAAACCAGACAATAATAAGAAAATAAAAATGAAATATAATCTAATTAAAACAATAAATAAAAATAAGAAGTCAGTGCTTAAAGTAAGCAATAAAACAATAAATAAGTAAGTAAATAAAAATAGGGAAAAGAGTATAGTCAAATAGGTCCTCACACKGTGGGTATAACCTGGTTTTAAGGTGTGATTTAAAAATAGAAAAAAATGAGGGGATGCTTGATGTGCAGGGGCAGTTTAGGGGCTGCTACTGAAAAGCCACGATCGCACCGACTCTTCAACCTAGATTTAGGAACTGTAAGTAAAAGCTGATTAACAGAAKTGAGAGACCATGATGGACTGTATGGCTTCTAAAGGTCAGAAATATATAGTGGCACTAGATTATTCAGGGCTTTGTAGGCTATTAAACAAGACCTTGAACTTGACCCTGAACTGCACAGGCAGCCAGTGTAGGGATGCCAGGACAGGAGTTATGTGTTCCTGATCACATGGTTCCCTTAATAAATGTGCAGCAGCGTTTTGGACCAGGCTGTCCAACACCAACATAGAGGGCATTAAAACAGTCAAGCTGACTTGAAATAAAAGCATGCATAACCTTTTCATGATTTGTTTAAAAAAAAAAAAGCCTTGACCTGGAACAATAGCCTAAACATGGAAAAGTAACGTTACTTATAGAATTAATTTACTTTTCCAGTTTAAAATCACTGTGAAGGGGAAATCACATTTTGTGCTTCCTAATAATGGATCCCAACAGCATCCATTAACAGCAATAAGTGAAAATAACAAAGGGCAGAGAAAAGACCCTTGAGGGACCCCACATGTAACAGGCGCGGAAGTAATGAATTTGTATTATAATTAATGTATAGAACGAACGGGCTAATTAAATTAAATCCTCATTAACTGGCTTGCTAATAAGCTAGCAAAATGATGGGTTAATAAACTAATTTGTATAGTAGCAGACTAGCTAACTAGCTATGTGATAAGCAAGTTGTTTTAGATTTCATTTAATGAGAAATTTGTTAATTAATTAGCTTGTTAATTGGCTGGCTTAGTATCATATGTAGTACTGGCTAGTTAATTRGCTTATTAACGTACCATAACAGTACAACAGATTTAGCATAATATAAAAGTACTGTACCATGATATACCATAGTATTGCAGTGGTACTTCAGACATTAACATGGTAGGTACAATAGCACTTTACAGTACTGTACAGTCCCAGGATAGGCACTTTACTGTGGCACTTTAGTGGGTCCCATGTTAGTACTACAGTAGGTACCAATACACTCTGGTGTATACCATAGTAGGTACGATAAGAGTACCTTTTCATATGGTTGTTGTGTTAACCAGCTGACTAGCTAACTATGTACTCGCTGTTAATGTCAGGAAGTTGTGATAATCATTAGAAAAAGAGTAAAAACCGTAATTCATAAACATCTGTGCTGTTGTGGCTAGTACATTAGTAGACTAGTTAGTACATTAATCTGCTAACAAGATGATAAAGTTCTGATAACTAAACAGCTATCAAAATAAATTGAATGCAGTTACCTGAAGCTGTATTAGTATGTACAAATAAAGGTGGCTAATACATTTGCTTGTAACCTAGCCTTCTCAATACATCACAAATAAATAAAATATCTTGTAATAATTATTTTAAATATATTTAGTCAATTAAATAATTAACTAAACATAGTTATATATATATATATATATATATATATATATATAATTTTTTTTTCTAGCTAGGAGCTCATTAAAGACTAATTTTAGGTGGATATAATGTATAGTCAGCTAATTAATTAGCTACCGTACTAAACAGTAATGTTGTAGTTAGTCTTTCTGCTGCTCCAGTTGGCAGGTCGTCGCAGCAAACGAAATGTTCGGCACAACAGCTTGGCACAGAATTKATCCCGGATGCCCTTGCTGACACAACCCTCCCAGTTTATCCAGGCTTGGGACTGGCACTGCATCCAGTAGCTGGGGTTGGGCATATGGCTGGGAATCGGACCCGGGCCTTCCACATGGCAGGCGAGAAACCTCCCACTAAACCACCAATGCCCTACACCATTGTAAAAAGTACTGTAATAATTTATTACTGTATGTTCAAAACTAATTCTAAACTAGCTAGCTGATTTGATGTGTTACAGTAACTAGCTGGCTTATAAACAAACAAGCACACTAATTAACTAGCAAGAAAGGTAACTGTTTTCAATATAGCTAACTAATAATAAACAATAAAGTAATAACATTATGTTAGATGTTATTTATAGTCTAGTACAAAGTTAGCTAATTAATGYAACTTAACTAGCTAGCTACAGTGAAGTCTTAAATTTCAAGTAGCTTTTTCTGTAAAAAAAAAAACTAGCATACTGAGTAAAAGTATAAACCTATATACTATAGATGCTTATAAAAATATCCTTAAAGTAATACGTTTCTATAAGAGTATTTGGAGGCTTATGAACTACCTCGTTGACTAGCTAGCACATTAGCTTAGCTAGTCAGATAAAGTAATACATTTGCGTTCAATGTCCTGGACTTTCCCAATATATAGCCTGATGCTAATACTGTACAAACCCCCAAGTACATTATTCCTTTTACAAGTATATATTACATGTTATGGAGATCCATAAATAATGATTTTTTCAAACAGCGGAAAACTGAATTTGTCCAACTTTTTCATTCATTATTCATTTTGAGTAACTCAGTAAGTGCCTCAGTAAGTGCTTTATAATTGTTGCGGTGAAAGAGGAAGGAAGATATAAACACCGGACCAGAGTTCAGTGCATCGCAGGGCATTTTATACACACGGCACACACAACACAAACACACACACACATTCATACCTATTTCATATTTCAAATAATGCATCCCTGACAAGAAACTCATATTAGCTTTTGAGAAATGATTAAAAGAATTCCCGTTTGCTCTTCTGTATCCTGCGCTCTGTGTTAGCGTTACACGCCAGGATTAATGATTATGACGTTATTTTTAATATAGCCATACAGTAGCATTGCTGTGGAGTTGGGAAAATTGTATTAGTTTTTATTGTTTATTAGTTGTAAAATAGTTTATTATTTTATTATTGCTGAAACTGCAATAATTTGGGTTTCTCCAAGTCAGAACACACAAACGCAGTAGCACAGATAATCCCTAACCGTAAACCAGATGAGAATAAAAAAAAAAAACAGGAAGTAACGCTCATCAATGAACGCTCAGTAAAACTTTACATACACAAGTGAGTTTAAATAGACAAAATAACAACTCGAAATGGCTGAACACAATCATTTAACAGAAAAATATTGAAACGGGGCGGAGACAGGATTAAAACAGAAACACATCTGAGACCCTGAATGCTTATTAGTTATATAGGTTGATGCTGTAAGCTCTATTTGGTGTTAGATTCCCAGGGTGTTATCTTTTGTTAAATATTTGCACAGTCTCTACGATGTTTGCCCAACACATGACTGGATCATTGGACAGGATTGTGAATTTATTTATACAGTGCTGAATATTGCATCATATTGTGGCATGTTTGAATATAGTGATAGGCTAATGATAAGGCTGTCATAACAAGCTAATTACCTAGCTTGCTGTATCGAGATCCTTTTTTCCCTTCTTGCCTTCCAAGATTAAATAGAGATAAAACAATTTAATAATAATAATTTATAATATATATATATATATATTGCTAGAGGCCAGATTCAGCAATATATAGCATTTTCATAAGCTTTTGCAATGTCACAACATTTACTTCCATTATTATTTATTCATTTCTTGTAAATTCATTTTCTTGTATTGATGATGTGAGACAGATGTGTAAAGTCTTCTCCATGATTCTCTGGCCTCGGTTCAGCAATGTTATGGAGGTCAGTTGACTACATGAATATACTGAATGACCAGGATTTTCCATAAATTGATTTTTTCTTTGTGTATATTCTAAGATAACAATGTCAGGATTCATCTGGCTCAAATTGTAAAAGAGTAGTTCGGGATCATTTTCAGACCTTTCGGACCTTCAGTCCAGGGTTAAGGTCTGGACTGAAGGTCTGAAAGGTCTGAAAATGATCCCGAACTACTCAGACGAACTGAAGCAACCCCTGATCATAACTATGCTACTACACATGGTATGGCTTGTATGGTACTGTCGGTGCTAGGCATGATGGGTGCATCACTCCTTCATCACCCATCACTCTGGACCATGTGACTTTTTTCCATTGCTCAACAGTCCATTCTTTCTTAAACTTACGTTTTTCCCTCGATTAGCCTCAGTGATAATTGTTTTTCTTAAGGCTACGCAGCTGTTTAKTCCCCATCCATTGCATTCTCTTGCATTGTGCGTGTGGAAATGCTCTTACGTTCACTTTTAAACAAGGCCGTGAATTCTACCATTTTTTTCTACCATTTTTCTGTCACACTCTTTCCGGATGTTTTTCTGACCACATTTTATCTTCAATAATGATGGTCTTCACTATCCTTCCAGGTTTTTAATAATGCCTTTTTCAGTTCTTACACCAGTTTTGGTAGTTTTACCAATTTTGTTGACTTGATCCAGGCCAATAATTAGACCCTTATGAAACAGAGTAATATATTTGCCACAACGAAGGATATGTCTTCTGACATGATTGTTTAAAAAATGTGAAGCTACTCCCTGCATCAGTAATATGTACTAATCACTGCAGTAATTATATAATGGAAGTCTCTTAGCTATTTGTTTATTTCCAGGTGGGGTATTACTGTATGTTATATTCACTTGTTCACTTTAATAGGAACATCTACGCTTTCATACAAGTATTTATGAACAATCAATGATGTGATAGGAACACAATGCATAAAATCATGCACATACAAGTCAATACATTACATACTGTACATTATATATTTTGCCAACCTTTCACAAGTTTTTGCCAAGTCAAGGGCCTCAGTAAGCCGACTTGCATATTCCTAATAAAATCCCTTGTAAAAAAAAAAAAAAAGCAATAAGGTCCCTGACAAAAAGAAATATGCATGACCTTAATTGCRCGATTTGAATACCTCGTTCTGCTGAGGAATATCAATAACCGTTCCGAACTATAAACAATCTCGACCTGCCAAAGCTTAACGGCTTTCCGTCCTGATATTTTAAAAATAATGACATTTTTGTTGGTGATGGATTCCATAAAGTAGTTTTACACATATCATTTGTCTACAGCATTAATATTTTACTCAAACCTGCTTCACTCATGAAATATAGATTTCTTCTGTGCTTTAATGCCCCCCCCCCCAAACCCCCGCCCCACCTCTTTTTTTCTGGAGACAACATAATATCTGGGTGTGATAGATTTACCTACTAGCGCTGTGCTTGTTATTCCGACCCTGATTCCGTACTCAGCCGACAACAGATCTTATGCATTCCACACGCTTTTATGTGCATACATAATTGATATTTGCTGAGAATGGTTTTCTGTGCGGAGGGATTGAGTTGTACATCGGGATGTGATGGAAGCCTGATGTGGATTCTGWTTGTTACACAGAAAGTTTTGCAGCAGCTGGGAGTAATACGGAGGTTAAGATTGCCTGTAGTAAAGACAATTGGACAGTTGTGAGTTCAAACGGTTGGCCATGTTTGTTTGACCCTTAACCCTTGCTATGCGGCGCGAACTGGATCGAGTGCTAAAATACATAAATGCGAAAATGGAGTGTTTAAGAGCAAGACAGTACCTCACTGATACATCAGTGTATATCTATATATTTATATAGACATAAATGGAACATTTTTTAAATAATAATAAAAAACAGATAATTTGTTCTAATATAAAACAAATGCATATTTCATTCATATTTCTTTTCTTTTTAAATAAGTCTTTCTTGAAAGAAAAAGAAAATCTGCTTGAGTCTAGAGWTGTGYATCAGGACTGGGATTCCAAAGAACACAACAAGCTGGACATTTTTATTTATATGCTAGCATGGCCTAATGATCAACATCTACGGGGTGCAATAATTTAACGTGAACGTGTGGCGCATTTSTTTGTTCATCCTTAGTGACCAGATGGGGATAGGGGTTAACTTAGGTCACTAGGGGTTAACTTAGGTCACTAGTTTGTTTATATTAAGCCAACTAAATTCCTAGTCCTTTTCACAAAAAAAAGAAAAAAAAAGAAAAAAAAAAAAGATGTCTCGCAAATTAGGGGCTGAACGACAGCTTGTTTTAATGAACTCGTAGCTTTCGCTGTCTTGGTGTTGTTTATTTGCATTTTTGTAAGTGTTAAAGACAAATACAGTAACTGGGACGGAGTTCCTTCGGGAGCAGGTACTGGAAAGGTGCGATTCTCACTTCCACCTCAACAGCACTGCATGCGAAGTGATATCATGGTGTTAACTGTACTTTAAAGCAAAAGCATTATAACAACAACAACTTTCTAGTGTAGCCTTGTGTGAAACTTACTTACTTTTCTTCATTTCTTCATCCACCATCCTGACTAAATGACTAGTGCATTGGTTGACGTATTAGAAGTATGTAATACTTCATTTAACTCGTACCATGGCGCAAATCCCTGAGACCTTGAGAGATGTTAGGATTCAATTATTTGTCGCATGTACCATAAAGTGATTTTTTTTCCTAACACATATCCCAGTTAGGAAGCTGAGGTCAGAGCACAGGGTCCGCCAGGATACAGCGCAGATACAAATAGGGTTAACAGCCTCGCTCAAGGGCTCAGCAGTGGCAGCTTTGGCGGTACTGGGGCTTGAACCCCCGACCTTCAGATCAGGAACTCTGAGCTTAACCTTAACACTGATGTTCAGTACTGGGCAAAAGTGGACCATTACACATTACATATTTTACACACCCTGGATTTTTTTATTATTATTATTTTTAACTTTGCACATTATTCTGCACATTGTCTTGCTCATGACTGAACATGCTTTTTCCATATCCAAATGCCATTTCAATTCATTCCTATTTAGTTATATTATTTATACATATTGTATAGTTTTACGGCTCAAGTTTTCCCCATAGTTTTCCTATATTTCTAAAATTATTTTCTCTCATTCCGTACTTTATATTCTTTATTTGAAAACTATGTTACAAGCCTTTCACTTCATATCATACTGTGTATAACTGTGTGTGTGACAGATAAAGCTTGAATTTGTAGTCTTAGGTCTTAGGTGCTTGCTGAGAGCAAGGAGGTCTTCCAAAAAAGTTTCGACATCCTTAAAAATATTATAAAGAGCAGTAAAGAGTAATTTATTAAATAAAGTCAGTAGCTGCTGTGATGAGTCCTTGCTTAAATAGTCTCAGGTACAATGTGTGCCGTAAGGGGAATTAACTGCTTAGTTTTACGGAACATCCTGCAGAACCAGGCCAAGTCCTTTTCACACAGCGACACCCAGAAGCTTGCTTTATTATTATTATAATATTATTTATTTATTTATTTATTTATTTTTACCATAAGCTGTTTTTTTATGCCTGGAGATATTATCCTGTAAGATTAGTTTTTTTGAAATTTTTTTTTTTCTGGGCTACAAATGGAAATCAGAAAAGTTTGTACAAAAAAGTTTGTAACTTTGGGCAAAAAAACCCAAAGTTAAAAAAGAACAAAAAAAACCAACATCATGCAGTATTTCTTGGACATTGTGATAGGGTTTCTATTTAAACCAGAATATTAATACAGATGAATATTCAAAGTCAATCCAAATTTGAATCCACTTGATTAGCGTGGCTGCAGTTTTGTTGGTGCTCAATTAAGACATAGTAGAGCATTTAAAGAAAAATGACACTATGCACATACAGCTTTAAAAAAATTTTTTTTTTAAATAATGAAACTCTGCCTACCATAAACTGTAGATTTAATTATGTCATTACATTTTTTATGCATGCCGTTATAGGAAATAATCAACAATAATGTGTCTTGATGAGACCCGCAACCGTACAGTACTTGCACCACACAGAAGTTAATTAATTTCCAATAACACAATATCCTGAAGCTTTGCTGACACTTCAGACRCATTCCACAAAGAGGAAAAAGTAGCGGATAAGACCATGAAGTTCATTCAGCGAATCATTTATTGAGAAATATTGTATTTATTATTATTATAATACAGTGATTTATCAAACAGATTTATATACAATTTACAAATTAAAGCTAAGACTGTAATCAAGTAATTAGTTAACATGAAACTCTTTTGGCAACGTGAAAAGTTTTAAATAAATAAATGGCCTTGTGTTAGTACACAAATGTGATTATATCATAGTGTAAAAAAAATATATATGTGAAAGGAAACGTGAAATAGTTTAGTTCCTAATATTTCTTCATGGCTTTTTCTCAACATGTAMAAATCTTCAATTTCTCATAGCAAGAAGTTCCTTTGTCACAGGTTAATACTTGAAATTCTGTAAACAGATATTGTATATTAAACAAATACTGATACATAGGGATCATCGTGAACACTTTTGATTTTTCATAGTTCCTGGGACACAAAGGGCGAAGCTTAAATTAACTGTTAAAAATGATCAGGAAATTGCAAATGTAATCGTATGACGGAGCGACAATATTTCATTAACTAGCTTGTGTGTGAATTTGTCTCCTGGTTAAAAAAAAAAAAAAATTAATAAAAAAAAAAAAAAAAATTAATAAAAAAAAAATATAGAATTCAAGTCAAGTGTAAATGCTACTGTACCACATCGAAGCTGATTATTTTGCTATAGCATAACTTTACATTTAATCTTCTGAAACAAAGTTTCATGTACGTTATAGCAGCTCTAAACAGTCGCAACTGAGAAGTAGGCGTTCTACGTTTTTAACGCTTGTTAGCATTTTAAATCTATTGATTACCATTGATTAAACTTACAGTAAGTTTTCTATAGATCATTTGTGATTGATAGAAGTCTGTAAAAGAGCTGTTAATATAGAAACGTAAAGTTTCATGTACATCTGAACTCTTGCTGTCCTTAAAACAATTCCTCATTCAGGTATTTAGTTTGGAAATGAACTTACATATACAGTACAGTAGCTACGTCACGTTGTCTTGTGCTAACGTAAAGTCTGTAAGTTCTGATTTGCCCAAGCACTTTCCAGCTCCAGTTTCAGTTATAAAACCGGTATTTTATGCTAAGCGTACGTACAGCGTACARACCCGTGAAATGATAAACGTAAAATTGGTGGCGATGTCACTTGATCAAATCTGCGATTAGCTGAAATCACTATCCAAGCCGAGCTCTTTTGCTGACCCAGRGGAAAAGAAAATATAATGTCCGGCGAACAGACCTAGCGAGGCACCGAGTGTGAACCGCACACACCTACGATTTTCGCAAAAAAACATCGTATGACTTGCTGTTGAGGAGCTACAACCAGGCTGCTGCGTTATCCTCGCGGTCACTGAACACAAAAGACCTGGACCTTCTCCTGGTCATGGCAGGAGGCGCTTTCCTCTTGATCAGGCACAGGTAGATGTCTGAGGTCAGGAAGCGCGGGTAGCAGTCCTTCTTCATCAAGGTGTAGATTTTGCCCTGCGCCGCCTCGAAACACGACTGCGTCGGCTGTGCGATGTTCTTCTGAATGTCCACCTTGGTCGAGTGGTCGATATTAATCTGTAACACACACGACACGGTGACTCGGTGGTTAGGCATTGGACAGTTCCGGGGTTCTGGATGCGACTAGCATGTCATGTGACCAGGTTAGGTTATTATTGTATACGTTACAGATACACAGTATGATGGTTAGTCAGCATTAAATCATGCAGCGACAGAGATTTCCAAACAATCGATAAGAACGTTAATCATGCTCACTAGGAAACCACAGCATGTCGCCGTCGACCATTTCCTTTTCTTTTTCCGACGTGAATGCAGTGCTAGCTGTTTTTGTATTTCATGCAGATCGTACTGTATTGTCATGCTTTGTTGGTGATCATTTGAAATGGTTTTGTATTCTCGCTAAGCTTGCGCMACGGCTCTTCAGACTATCATGTTCAGGCACATTTTCTCACTTTTGCTACGTGCCGCACGATGACTCAGAGTGTTTTCTGAACACTTCCTTATGTCACAATAAAGTCCGTCTGCAGCTCGAGCGGCTGAGAGCATAAATATAAACCAGATCGTGAGAATTAAACACGCCTTTCCGGTGCTTTAGACAATTACCGTAACTGTGGACTTCTTAAGAACGTGGCTTTTAATAATTTATGAATGTGTTGTAGATGTACTACTAAAGGGAAAAAAAAACAAAAACAAAAACAAAGGTAGTGCTAAGTGTATGTTTGTGTTAGTCTGGAAACAGGTTTTGGAGAAAATCATTTTGGAGTCTTTGCTGCAGTGGATCTCAAAAAGATCTCAGTTTAACAATTGAACTGTTGGTAATCAAGATCGTTGGTCCTTAAAAAAAATACGCAGTCACATGACTACCACAAGCCAACAGTTGAGAAGSTYGTRAAAAATAGCGTTGGTATGAAGAAATTCCGTCAACTCAGTGAATCAGAGATGATTTCCCCATGAACCGTGGCGTGCTATTTTTACCTTGTGATTTTCTTCCTTTTTACACTTGGATGACTTAAAGATGTAAAAAACTATTATTTCTTCGGAGATATGTACAATACGAGAGGCGTTCAATTCAAACTGGGACTTGCGAAGAAATTTCGAATGCCGTGACGGTACAGTATATGGTGACGTTTTAAAGAAGGCTGTACGTCTGTGAATGACGATTCCGRCTGATGTGGCTGATTCACGAAAGAGACGCATCTGTCTGTGGGAACTGTACACACAATCGTTCACCGACACCGCGTTCGCATTACGGAATAGAAGGTATTGCTGCATCCACTGTACAGTCCTGACCTTGCACCAAGCCATTTCCACATGTTTGCGCCATGAAAGTAGTTCCTGGGAGGGCGGAGTTTTCGACGCGAAGCAGGCAGTCGGATCATGGCCCTGAAAACTTTCCGTCTTGTTGGTATGCAAGCACTAGTGAAACGCTGGGATAAGTGCATTAGTGCAGCAGGGGTTTATATAAAGAAATACGGTTGTTTTTACACTGGTAACTTYGTTCTGCAAAATCAATAGTCCCGGTTTGACATGAACGCACATGTGAATGTACCGCATCCCATAACGGTCTCGCGTTTTATAAGTCATTTCTCCAGTCTTGCCTATACTTCTGTAAAAGCCACACATCATTAGCCTGACTCTGAGTTCACTTAATGACCAAGGTTGTCAGAACACGTTAAGTTCTTTTTTGACTCAGTAACTTCTGCTTACTTGTATTTCA
>QMIH01002091.1:34184-51136 GCA_003987875.1 Clarias batrachus
CCCGCGATGGATTGGTGTAACCCGCCTCGTGTCGAGGTCTCCTTGGACAGGCTTCAGACTTCTGATAACCCTGTCAAGATATGCAGTAAAGAAGATGAATGAATAATCTACATACCGTTTTGTAATTTCTTTTATTATTCCTTATTATTATTCTTACTGTCACGTATGAATGGTTTCGGTTCGAGGTGACTCGGAGAGTGAATTCAACTGCGACACTTCTGAGCTTTSGTTTGTCGCAGCCCCGGGTCAAACAAATTGAAGCGCACTACAAGTCATGAATCCTCTCACACATCTGTCACCTTGTGTAGTCAAATTACAATCACGGACAAATCTGTTTGACGGGTAAAAAGGTCAACAGGGAACAGGTGCAACCTCGAGCAGAGATGAGAGCGGCATTCTAATCAAAATATCTCCCTCTCTGTGACCCAGCAGACTAATGTAATCATGGGCATGTTTTGCATGGATGTTTACAGACACTTAGATTTTGTAATGTCTATGAAAAGGCCACTCAAAAGGCCACCCATAATAATCATAATAATAATAATAAAAAAAAGAAGGTATTTTTAAATGATTCGCAGGACGGATGGTCGTCGCGACATGAAGCGATTACACAAAGCAGTTTCCCTGCGTTTTCACATCAGACCAGTTCCATTTCACCACGCCTAGTTCTCATTTTCTGTAATTCGTCTCTCAAATTTGACTACATAGGTTAGCTGCTGTCATGCTGCTTGATAATACACAGGGTGTTCAGGTCAAAGCGGGACTTTTGGCCGTGCAGACTAAGAGAACGCAGTCATGAGCGTTAAAAAAAGCGTTAAAAAAGACACTAATGCGCGGTCGAGCGTCTCACTAGTGCCTGGATAGCATGAATGCGCAGTAGAAGGGTCTGAAATGAAACGCTGGCCTGACAGGAAGACTCCTTTAATGGCAAATGGTGCTGCTGAATGATTGTGCGTACAGTTCCCACATGAAGATGCATCTCTACCGCAAATTGGCGGCTCGATTTTCAAATCGCGGAAAACGACTGCCGCGGTCTCTGAGCCACCTTAGCCAGGATCATCGTTCGTGGCTGTACAGCCTTGGAAATGTTCGCACCATTCAATTCAAGTGTTTTACTGCAGCGAAGAGTCTTATCACTGTACTACAGTATGTCAATGAAAATGAAATGTCATTGGCCTTTTTTTTTTTTTTTTACGCCTTCATTCATGAGAAATTTCATCAGGCTTATTAGCATTGCAAACATGCGTCAAAATAACTTTCCCTTCTGTATCTGAGAAATGTCTTTACTGTCACCATTTTGTCCTCATTTTGTGCTTTCATCTGTCAGAGCTTTATGTTTTAATGCGGTTAATAACACTGGCGTGCATTGGTGTGAAATATCCATCCATCCATCCACCCATCCATACATTATCTMGATCATATGCTTATCATATGTAGGGTCACAGAAGGGCATGGAATAGGGCGCAAGCCAATCGACACTTCTCCAATCAGAACATCTCCTGTTTAAAAATCACGCAGTTACGTAGACTCGAATTAATAAGTAACCATTAAAGACAGGAAGATTAATAACACCAACATTTAGGTGTGATCCATCTGTTTGTGTGAAGTTAACCTGGCACTTCCTCATATGGTTGGTGATATACAGTAGTACTGTATATATGCTGTAATACAGTATCGCTGTTGTAATCACTGTTCACCGACTTATCATGCTGTAATAGCAATAGCTGTAGCACGACGGCTATTTCATGCATAACGCCTCAGCCTGCTGGGACAGATCCTAAAACAGCAGCTATGTTCATGGTTTCCCAGGTGTATYAACCGTGTAAAGAACAAGTGCATTAACAAGTCAAAGATAAAAACACTCTAACGTATAAGTAATTCGGRGACACAAACTGTCATTTTGGGGGGAAAAAAAAAAATTCCTTTCTTTCCATTAATTAAACATTTTTTTTTCTTTTGGTGTCTAATCCTGTACTAATCTTGTGTTTGTCCAATGAAATGCGCTCCATTCCGTATATAATTAATTTATGTGCGTCTTTCAGTACACTATTGCCTTTTCCAATTATCCCTCGTTTAAGGGAAAACGGTGTGCGCAAGGTAACCAGGCGCTGTTCAGTACTTGAATGTTGTATCGCASTCCAATTCTCATTAAGGCAAGTAATAGAAGTGAATCTAGCCGGTACTGCGGTTGGTATCCCTGTGATAATCTTGTGGCTTGTTAAACTCTTTTTTTTTCTTAATCCGCAGTAAAGTATATTTCAAAAGCTACACACACTGTAAATCAGCCAAACATTTCAATACACCATCACTTGAACTTCCTGTTTCACACGGAAATACTGTACTGTACATCAACAATATTGCTCTCAAGAAATTTCATTTGGGCAACAACAATAACAACAACAACAACAAAAACCTTGTGAGAACGTTCTTTAGTGAAAATATGGAAAACAGGGATTTGGGTATTTCTTTAGGTAAGACATCATGTAGTTTACATACAGTTTTTGGCTCCACCCATTTAATAATGATTGGCATTTCGATGGAATGATTGGCACTTCAACTAATGGTAAAGATGTTTATTTACATATCTACAAATAAAGCTAAATGTTGCTTTCCAGAGCGAGGATACACTGTAAAAAATAAACGTAAATTTTACGGTAAAAAACTGGCAGGTGTAGTTGGCAGAATTTTACCGTAAAAAATACGTTATTGCACTGTAAAAAAATAAAGCGTAAATTTTACGGTAAAAATACAGCAGCTGTGTGCCGCGCGGGGAAACCAAGGAAGTCCAACAACAACAACAACAATTGTACAGCAAGCACAGTAGTGTAGTGGTTAGCACTGTCGCTTTGTACCACCAGGGTCTGGGTTCAATTCCTGGCCAGGCTCGAAAAAAAAGAAACAATTAATATCCATAGAATATACAGTGTAATCCTGTATAACCAAAAATGCTGCTACCGTAATTTTTCCGGTAAACTTCTGGCAACCACAGCTGCCATTTTTTTACAGTAAAATTTCCGGCTTATTTTTTTTACAGTGCAATGACGTATTTTTTACGGTAAAATTCTGACAACCACAGTTGCCGTTTTTTTACCGTAAAATTTACAAATTATTTTTTACAGTGTAGCTCAGTCATTAATTCATTGGAAGGTTCCAGGTTCAAACCGTACAACCACCAAGTTACCGCTGTTGGGCCCTTGAGCAAGGTGCTTAACTGCTCAGATGTATAATGAGATAAAATGTAAGTCACTCTGGATAAGGGTGCCCTAAATGTAAATGTTAAGGCCTTGTTCATTCAGACTGGATCTTTTGGACAGACTGTCCACACAGTTATTTGAGAGATCAGCATATTGAAGAGATCAGAYTGGATTCGGCTCTGTTCACACTTGCAACCCAAAAACAAAACGTCGTTAAACTATCTGCATTAGTTGTTGTGATACCAATGCCGGAGGCACGTCTACAGTATTGTGTGACTTTTCTTGCTTTAATCAGGGATCCATGTCCATACCCCGTTCGTGAACTTCTGCATCATACTGAATTCAAATCATTTCTGGATGKGGTTCAAATCAGATTTGCAAAGAAACATGTTTTTTATTTATTTTWATTTTTAAATTATCATACTGCATCTGATTCCAAGCTAACTCCAGTGCCAAAAATTGGATTCGGGCTCAGGGTCTGAACAAGGCCATCAARACTTTCTTTAAGCACATTGCCTGGTTTTACTTGTACATCAAACAACCAGGAAGGCATTCAAAATAGGGTAGCGGTCCCTGCACACAATGTGTTGTAACATGTGAACCGTACAATTGAGAAACTCGTCCTGGGGCTCTTCAGACAAGCTAATGTTTCAAAAGACATATAGATGWTAATATATACAGTAGGTGTTATATATGGTAATATCCTTTAGCATGTAAATGCAATATTTAAAACAAAAAACAAAAAAAACATGGTATGATGTTCGAAGATTGATGATTACTGTCCTCAGTAATTATTTAGGGGTAAAAGTGTTACGCCATCATTTCTTGTTCTGTTCTCAGGTTTTGTCCCTATTCCGTTCCATGAATTTTATTTCCAGATGCAATTGAGAGTCAGCCCTCATACACCAACCAATTGTTTGGCTTCTGCATAGTCATGTGGCGAAGCAAAAATGTTTAGCATTCGTATCTTAGCTCTTTGACCTACTTGACGATTCTGGTACAGAACCCTAAAAGATGCCAGAGCCTCATCCATGTCCGCTGAGATCTTGCTATCTTTCACGCTCCTAGCCTAAATGTATCATGATGCATCCTGAGTGATAGAAAGGCTCAGATTTGTTATGAATATGGAAAAATGCACAAAAGAAAAGAAGAGAAAGGAAGCATAAAAACAGAGCCCCGGTTTTTATAAATTCTAGGAGTGTAAGGTAATTTTCTTCCGCTGGTAATTAGCTAATGAGGTGAATTTTACACAGCGTGCGAGCGAGTCCTCAGGAGTGATTGTTGTCTTGTGCCATTATATCAGTTTCTTTGCCTCAAAAACCAGTTCCTCATGTGAAACCGCTTTCACAAACGTGTGTGTCGTAGCACTTCTTCAGCGCTTTTCATTATCAGCTTGTCGCACGGCAATCGTCTAACCAGACCCTGAGACCCTAAAATTGTACAGAAGCTGTCCTCCAAGGACCTTGTTCATTACTCACACACATCAAAGCGTCACTTTGCCGGGGATCCATTTGTTAAAGCTGTCAAACGCGTTCTTATAAACGAGGCCCGAGCAAAAGAAAGGGGAAATGTGGCAGGCAGAAATTGAAACTGAAATGTTTTGTCGCAAAGTGCTACTTCCTGTCTTGCAAGCTTGTTAAAGAAAATCTGAGGATCCATTTGACATCGTCTAATGCCTCCTGATGGTCAGGGATTTATGTTGTTTATTAAAATACTTTCTTGATCTTTGGAATAGATTGGTTTAGGATTAACTTTAAGCCGCTTACAATTCGATGTGAATTAATTTTGAATCTATATATGATCTGCTACCTAGCTTAGCTAGTTTCTACACACATTGCTTGCTTGCTAGCCTAACTTGATTGAAGTGTACCTGGCTACAGTAGCTCATATTTTGCTCAGATTTTCGCTCTTTTTTTTTTTTTTTTTTAATGATAAGACAGCATCAAGATGCATCTTTTCTCTTTTTCATTTTTTTTTTTTTTCCAAAGCCCTAATTATCACTGGGACCTGAATTCCCTGAACATTGTCTGCTGTGATGCTTTTAGAGGATGTCTTGTGGAAACTTCTGTCAAGTTTAATTTCCTTTTTTGGGGGGATTGCATGCTCAGTGACATGCTTTTTCCCCTCTTACAGGTCCTCGCTACTTTTTGTCATCCAAAAACACAACCCCAATTCCCCAAAAAAAGTTAGGACCGTATGAAAAGTTGGCAATAAAACCAAAAAAGGGGTATTCATCTGTAAAGTCTCTTTACCTTGTACTATACTGAAAGCATTACAACAGCACAATATTTGATTTCCATGTGCTTGATGGAATGATTATCTGTTTGCACAGGGACAAATTAATAATAATAAAAGAAATGGAAATTACAAGGTGACTGATTTGACAAAATGTCATAGAATATAAGGAGTTTCAGAGGAAGAAAGGCCTAGTCCTTCTTGATTTACCAATAAATATGCACCGGCAAATCATCCAAAGCTTTCAAGATCACATTCCCCAATGTTGGCACACAACATCTAAAGGGCAGGGCCGAAAACCACTTTTGACTATGCGTGATCTCCGATCCCTCAGACATCGCTTTCTTAAAAACCCTAATGCTTCTGTAGGGGATTTCATGATGAGTTCCTGGTAAACCTTTGTTTTTTAACACTATTTGCAAACTTCAGGTTTAAGGAAGCTGCACATCAAATCCATCCACAGGCAYCAAAGACTCCACGTGCATGGCTGCTAAACACAGATTATGCTAGGGTGCTAGCATGGCCTGCTACAATGGAACATTTGTCGAGCATCATGAAGTGCAGATTTGTGTAGAATTGAAACGAGTTTAAATTGAGCAGCCGAAASCCTGCATGCTGGAATAATGGTGAACTAAATATGTTAACTAAACATGCCCAAATGCTTTAAAAGTGTTATTAACAGAAATGGTGATGCTWCAACTTTGAAAACTTATTAAACATGCAGATTTCCAACAAACAATTAAAATGCCATGGAAGATCATGAAATAACGTGTTGTTATAGGGTTTTCAACATAGCACAAGCTGAAAAGAGTTTACAGATGACCTTTTGGGGTATACAGTATTACACATGCCTTTTGACTTTGCTTTCACGTTGCTGGATTTCCTTCATGACGGCCAGCAAACTGAGTAAAATCTCAACGCATGCACTAATATATAAAAAGGCTTATAAAAGGTGTTTCTTGTGGTTATTTMTGGATCTGAAGCTTTTACATGAAATCGGCCACCTGGCCTGGGATGCCTGAATTGTCTATCGTCCTTATGGTTCCCTAAAACGGTTCCCTATAATTCTTTGCCATTCGTGCTAAACCTTGGTAAACAAAGATGATCTTTCGCGTAAAGATTTAGAAGCGACACACACCAGATGTGCTTAAATGACGTGAGGGATGGGATTAACCATTGTGTACCTTTGCTTTGCTTGCGAGGCTTTCCTGGCTTTTAGCAACAACTGAATCGATTCTGATCACGATCGTTAAAAAGCACTGAGACATGCGCTCTTATTGGAAAACAATCAACTCCATGCTAGTGTAATGCAGCCTGACTCGAAGTATAGGATCATTTTCCTGTAAAAGCAAGTTSTGTTGTGTTTTACTCCTTACTCCGTGAAGTACCATCAAGCTGCAGGGTAAATTAGAGGCTGATCAATTACTAGGCTGTGCTGCAGGATTTCACAGTGTTCTCAGCCTCATCAACTGATTAGCCACTGAGAAAGTAAACAGAAGTAAAATTAGCAACAGCACCATCCCCCTTGCCCCGTGAAAACACATCTGTGTGTGTGTGTGCACATTGACAACCACGAACATGCAAAGATATCGCGAACGTTTCTTCGAAATGCCTTAATTCTCAAGCAACATCAAGATGTTTATCTGCCAAGTGACGGCACACCGGTGTTACTGCCGGGATCTCCCGAGTTCTTGCGCGCTTACAAGAACGAGTGCGGCTTCCTGTAAAACATGTTTTCACTTCCCATTCGCACAGGCGTGAAGCAATAGCAAACACCTAGCGCATACTAAGGAAGCCTGATGTCAGGTGATGTCATTTCCTCAACAATCGCATTCTGAACAGACTTGGAGTCTGACCACACACCAGGAAATTGATTGCCTTTTACACGCAAGGCTTGGCGTGCTCTTGGTGTGAATCTTGGTGTGTTCTCAGTTTTTCAACAAAAGTGTCAGACTCGGTGGTAATGTTAGATGGGATTCTAAAGCACGTATATGAATATATATATATATATATACTTTAATTATGTTTTCTATCTCTGTCAGTCCCCACCAATTCACCTTGCCACTTTATTAGGAACACATGTACACCTACTACTTTATTAATTCAAATATTAGCCAATCATATGGCAGCAGGGCAGTGTATAAAATCATGCAGGTACAGGTCAAGAGCTTTTTACTTTGACTACTAGACAACTAAATGTCTCATATAAAGGCTGTTGGGTAGTATTGCTTTGCCAGAATTCCCTCTGTTTGATGACGATGATTAAGATGCTCAACAAAACATGGYTATCAGGTGCTAATAAAAATAACCAGTGGAGAATAATTTACAATGTACAGTACACAAAACTGTTTGATTCCAGGTATCAAAAGATTGAAAAGAATTTGGGAAATGTGATTTCACTTTCATTTTTGTGAGGCTGGTGTGATAATATTTGAGAAACGGAGGGTATACAGTACAACAACAGAAGAACAGTCATCTGCAGTAAGCTGGTGAGCTCAAGTCTATCCAGGAGGTCGGGGTACAGTATTTCAACGAGTTCTTCAGTTAACAGACCTGAATTCAGTAGAAATGGAAATCTGCAGCAATTATACGACGCAATTTTTGTCGACACAGATCAGAATCACAGACGAATGTTTCCAAGACCTTCGCCATGAACAGCTGAAAGACCCAACCTAGTATTGAATATGGTGTTCCTAATAAAATGGCCACAGCGTGTAAAAGCACCGTCAGCTTAAACAAAACAGTGGAAATGCTTGCATGGCCTAAACTTGAAATGACAACAGCTGAGTTTAAGTGGGGCTCAAGGCTGCCTCCTTCTGTTTACATATTGGTGTTGCACAGCTGGCACTGAATTTTAAGTCCCCATTAATGGGCTCAGTTATTACTATTATTAAAGTAACATTAAGGTTATTTAGATTTAATTGTTGTATATAGGCTGCGAATCTGTGCACCCTGGAGGCTTGTGAGCAAGCGACTGAATCTCAATTAAATCAGGACATTAAATATAAAGGCGCATTTTAATTAGCACACGGAATTGTCTTAGGCTTGCAAAGAGTGTGTGTGTGTGTGTGTGTGTGTGTGTGTGCATGCGTGCATGTTTATGCCTCTCCTCGGGGGCATGAGTCAATCCAGCGCCTTTCCACATCCTTTGCAGCTTGTTTTGATCGATGGCAGCGCATTTTTGATTAAAGTGTGATGAATCTGCATATCAAATCCCTGACAGTGCTGATAGATCGGGGCTACAGTAGATATTTTAGATGAAAATACAGAATATGTCTGACAATGACTTAACTGCGAGGTGCTTGGTTGACCTTTATTCATCAGAATATAACAGACACTAAATACGTTTTTTTGCTTTGATAAAATAGGTCGATTAAAAGGGGGGGAAAAGATTTAAGCTGACAACAGTTTGGTCACTCAATTTAAGCTTTAAGATGCCAAATAAACTGTTATTGTCTGTCTTGTGGGGCTAACTAGGTTAAAAAGCCTCACACTTTCTTTTTAAAAGAACACTAAAGTTATTGTTAGCATTTGAATTAGCATGATTAGCATTAAGACCGAATACAATTTTTTTGGTTTGCTTCACTTTTTTAAAACATTACAAGCCATAAATATTTGAAAATCTTTTTTAAACATGCTAATCAAGATGCTAAACTTGTGGATCAAGACAGCAAATGAGACTCTTCTGTCACTCTGTCACTTCATACAAAAATGCTAGTGAGAAAWTGAAACTAGCATGACTTGTGATTGTGATTACGTTAAAATTCACACACACACACAAAAAAAGCTAACGTCTCTAATAATAAAATAACGCTAACCATAGTCTTAGCTGTAATTAGCATACATGCTGGATTCTTTTATTTTAGGAATAAACAATGTGCTAGGTAAGATGCTAAAAAAGCTGTGACTGTTACCCTAAATAACTAGTCAAACCTTAGCATTAGTATTAGCTTTATGTATAATATTTTGCTTAAATTATCATTGCTAGCCCTTCAGATGAGACTAGTGGCATAAAAAAGCACAAACTTATTGACGTTGACATACTGTACATAAGAGTCTGATGAATTCCTTTACTGCTGGTGTATAGCCTTTTTGTATCGTGTTGCTTCCTGCTTCAATTAATTTCTCACATAAACATGCTAATTCAATGGAAATGCTTATGAAAATTTTAGATTTTACACATAAAATCTAGTTAGCATGACTAGACATTTTGATAGTTGCTTTGCTCTTTTTGAGCCTTTTGTATTTTTATCAGAATATAAGCTTGAATTCTATATTAGCGCAGTGACACCAAAGGATCTGAGTTACAGGATGAACATACATTCGAGGCAAATCGCAAGGTTAAACATTTAAAACTTGCACTTTACATCAACTTCACTCCAGCGCAGCTAAAAATGCTAAACAAACTAGTGATAAATGGACGCTAATTTTAGTGTCAGACTGATTAATGGCCATCGGGCTAATCTGTCTTCACCAGCTTTTATTTGCTATTAGCAACTTTTGCACGTTTAGATGACTTCTTATTCGTTTTAAATGTCTCAAAGATGTTGTGCCATAAAACACGGTGCCCTGAAGGATTAAACGCTAGCAGTCAAGCTCCGCAGCTTAAGCTAAGGTGACTCAAAACTGACACGCCCGTGACGTCCTGTCAGTCTTGAGCGATGCGCTAGTAAACACCGTGTGACGTTTTTTTTTCTCTCTATTGCAGGTCTAGAAAATGTTCATAGTCCCAGTGGTAATCAGTCGCAGGTGCCAATAGTGATGGATTCTTTCATGCTAGAGGCCCGTAGGCTTGACCGCCCTCCCAAGCACACTCGTTGATCAATGAGCATTTTCTTTCTAAAAGATCTTTCTATCCACTTTCATGCTGCTGGAATTGACACCCACTTTAGCGCAAATCAAGCTGGATGAATAGAATCTGGGAGGGAAAGAAAAAAATGAGAAAAAAAGAATACCATTGTTAATGCAAATTTCAAGTCTCTCGCMGATCACAGTGCATTTGAAGTGTTAATTTGGGCTCGTCAGAAAATTAATGGGGGATTCTTGATTAGAATAGGCGTTTTTATGCTAGGCTGCCTTTATTCAGCCATTCCAAACAAATGGTCTCCCTGGCTATGCTCGCAGCCATCTGTATATACAACACAATTAAAATTTGATTAGGCAATTTCCGTTAGTCAAAGCCATGCTGTTCAGTGCATGCATATTCCTTTTTTCTGAACCATTACAAGCTTAGCAGTCCAGAAAAGAAAAGAAAAATACTGTGATTCCGCAAAAAGAGAAGACATTTAAAATTAGTCATGGACAATTTCTCTTTCTTAAGAAGCTCAAGCAAACAAATCTATGTTGTATACTTTTGAATTCTACACCACATTGTTCTGGGTTATGCACATTTTGGGGTGGGGTAATGTGTAATGTATGTCTGAAAGTGGGGTGTTTCAGACATACATTACTCTCGAGTGAGAGTAAATGCCTAGGGTTCACATGAGCATGAGAAATCCCAGATTGACCAGGCTGGTACTCGGTTGATTTCCCCACCTTTTTCTTCATTCATTACCACTCTTCTCTTTGAAATTCCTTTCTTTGCATATCTCAGCATGTTAGAAAACCCAAGTCAGAGCACAGGGTTAAGGCCCTTGTCGGGGGCCCACAGTGGTAGCTTGGTGGAGCTTCTGACCTTAACGCAGAGCCTTAACCCYCTGAGCTGTCACTGGTCCATATCTAGATTGCTAGCTATTCGTCTCTGCCACCGTCCACCCTCAGATTTACCAACAACCTGAATTCTTATGGCAACAAGTTTGGTACATACATTTTAGTATAAAAACTATGGGGTACTACTGTACTCACTTCTTGCATGTCATAATAATTTAAAAAAGTCTAGTTGAAACCTTGGTCTTGATGCTTTTTGGTGGTTCCACAATTGGTGTCCAGCTTCTTAAATGGTTCTGGGTAACTTCTTAATTTCCAAAATGCCTTGTCATTGTGGAGAATCAGACGGTACCATGTTTTTATCTACACTTAAGGTTCTTAAATCCTTTACAGCGCCATCAGTGGCATTTGCTGGTTTACAAAAAGTATGATGTTTCTGAAAGGAGTAGGAGARTTGTGTAATTTTGGGGTCTAATTTTTGTCTCTGGCACAATCCACCCTTGGAGGTACCAACAACCTGACCCTTATGGCAACAAGTTTTGGTACATACAGTAAATTTTATCATGAAAACTATGGGCGCTATTTACTTCTTGCATGTCATAATCATGTAAAACTGACAAAGTCTAGTTGAAACCTTGGTCTTGATGCTTTTTGGTGGTTCCACAAATGGTGTCCAGCTTCGTCAATGGATCTGGGTAACTTTCTAATTTCCAAAATCCCTTGTCTTTAAGGAGAACCAGATGGTACCAAGTACTTATCTACACTTAAGGTTTTTAAGTGCTTCACAGCACCATCAGTGTCATGGGCAGGCTAAGAAAATATATGACTTTTCTGAAAGGACTAGGAGAGTTGTGTAGGGTATAATTTTTGTCTCTGGCACAATCCACCCTGGAATGTACCAACAACCTGACCCTTATGGCAGGTTTATGACAAAGTTTTGGTACATACATTTTATCATGAAAACTATGGGRTGCTATTTACTTCTTGCATGTCATAATCATGTACAACTGACAAAGTCTAGTTGAAACCTGGGTCTTGATGCTTTTTGGTGGTTCCACAAATGGTGTCCAGCTTCTTAAATGGATCTCAAATTTTTGTCTTTGGCACAGTCCACCTTCTAATRTACCAATAACCTGACCCATTCCCACACCCACAGCACCATCAATAGAATTTGCAGGATTACAAAATGTATAACGTTTCTGAAAGGGGTAAGAGAGTTGTATAGGGTCTAAATTAAGTCATGAAGTCACATCAAGAGCATCTTTAAGAACCAGTGCATGGAAGTGATGCATATTAGTGGAATTTGCACCTCTTCTGGTGTATTATGTATTCATATTGTACCTGGTATCAGATGTATTTGTTATGTCTGGTGTATTTTTGTACCAGGGAGCAGGATAGATCTTTCCTGTCCAAACAAAGATCAGTCCCCGGGTTGCATGTCCTGCTCATGGACCTTATGTAGTATATACACTGATGCTACCTGAATCATGCGCTTTCTCCAGGTCCTCCAACCTGGATGCCATTCTTTTTGACAAACAAACTTTTCTGTGCCAACAGTCGTACATGATATTATGCCATACATTATCTAAACGACAGAAACTGCAGCAACTGCTTGAGAAGGTCTCTAGGAAAAGATGGTTGGATTCTTTGCAATTCAGCTGATTCTCACCATCCCTGGTGGTTAAGAGGGCTAAAATCGAAGGCTAGTCACATATGTACGTTGACGGTGCCTCGTTATTCACAACCAGGTGAGATTTTACGAATAAATGGTGACAGTATTGCACCTAATGGTCACTGCAGGACTTTGCTGGAAGGAATTGCAAGCCTGCATTCACATAAACAAGAACTAATCCAGGTCGTTCTCACTGCCTCCGGTGAATACCCTGGGTTTATACTGTAGAACCAAACAAACGAGTATTTAAGTCAATTGTATACCAAAAGGAGCTGATTAGCAATTAATTTGATGTTAATAGTTCAGCAGTRACTATAACAGTGGAGAAGTTGTAAAAACTGATAGTTTATTTAAAAAAAGTTATTTATTTATTCTCTAGATCCCTAAATTTTCCAACATATTATTCAGTTATTCATCCTACAGCATATTATACAGTAAGTATATCATGCATTATTTATGTACTAGTAGTTACAAGGGTGAGGAATGTTAATGTTGACCTACAGGCAGACTGTGAAAGTTTAAGAGGGTAAAAAGTTTATAATAYGYATGCATGTTGTAAGGAACATGTAGAAMCATTTTTTGTTGTTGTTGTATATAGGATCTGTATCAGCTTGCAATGTATTGAAATGTAGCATAGCTTCATGCACTTACCAACATGAATGCCAAATGTCTAGCTGCAGTAAGCGAAGCACTGCGCAGTGAAACCACACAGTGATTGATTGACCTCGTAGACGAACACGATATACCGCAATGTAACAATGTGGTGTTGTATAGCATATTGGCTAAGTTGCATATTTCGCGAGGTTCAATCTCCACTTGAGCTGAGGAATGACATCATTTCGAAGTAGATGCGGGAGATGATACAGAGATCCGTTTCGCTGAGTGCTTGATGTCCTCGGCTGGATCCCTTTCACAGAGCCGGGATAGGCTTTTTACTCCCTGCACTTTGAAGAATCGTTCTCATGCACTAACTGCATTTCCTTCACACAAACCAAATCTAATCTTACACRGTGTTCAAAGTGTTTTTTTTTTTTTTTCCCCCAAGAATGGGTATAACTTTCATATGCGCAGTAGAACATCTGAACCACCAGAAAACTCTATGACTTTTTATGCAATTGTGTCAGACAAAAAAAAAAAAAAAGTTAAATACTGTATGTCGATTTTGAAATATTTGATGTACTGTATGTGTGCTGATTCTGGGTCTGATTTTGTTCAAACAGGTTCTTTTCCCATTCACCATTTTCCAGGAACATTCAATCGTCATGTTAATAAAGGAAATTTAGTTAACTAAAAAAAGTAGTAACTTTGATGTTGAACTCAAAAACCCAGAATGCAGTGCAGTTACGTGATACAGTCTGTTCAAGTCAATCTGGGACTTTTCATAGTGAAGCATAAGAGAACACAGATACTGTATGWGAGTAAAGACTCCCTTTATTTCTCTATATAATCCCCTGCTACACTAATGCGCTTGTCCCAGTGTTTCACTAGTGCTTGGATAGCACCAAGGTTAAAGGTTTTTTAAGTACGCACTTTGAAACCATGATCAGACTGGCTGCTTCATGTCTAAAGCGCTAGCATCACGTGAACTCCTTTACTAACCCATTAAAGGTGAAGCAATGGCTTGGAGTGAGGTCAAGACTGTACGCAGGATGTGGCAATAACTCCCAGCCGAGTTCCTCGATTTTCAAGGATCTGACGTGATTGCTCACGGGAACGACTGCAGTGGGCTCTGAGCCACATCGGCCAGGATCGTCATCTAGGGACAAGTGGAGTTCTTTAAGATGTTTGTAAAATTCAAATGTTTCGCTGCGGCTAAGAGTCTCATCAGCGTACTGTGCTTGAAGTCTTCTGTAAATGTCAATCGGTTTTATGGCTTTATTCACTAGAAATGTCATCACAAGTCCTGGTTTATGAGGATTCCAGTAGTGATAATGGATCAACAACACCACCTCCAAAAAAAACCCCTCAGAATTTCATTATTTTAATAAAAAAAACATATGCAACTCTATTTTTACGGTTTAAAACAAAGAAACACAAAAAAGCCTTGGCTGTGGAATTGCCCCTGTGTGCTACAGTTGATCCATAAATGCTCATTTATAAATCAGTACATAAATGCTAACACTGCATAACAAGAACCTCAATGCTTAGATTGTCTGAAAATCCCCGAAGTATCTGGCCTCTGACCCAAACATCTGTTAGCTGTTGGCATCATTTTTTACAACCCTCTCMGCACCCGGAGGTGCGATGCTTTTTGTGCAGGATCGAAGATTTATACGCTGTCAGTGACACTGGGACAACATTTTTTTTTAGCGTGTGTCTTTTAGGAATTACTGTAATGCTACAAATTCACARGGTTAGCAAACAGCTGTCTAGCAAACCATTGTCTTTTCTCTCTCTCTTTTTTGTATTTCTTTATTTTCTGCTTTTAAACAAATAGCACGCTGTCTGAGGTTCAGCTCAAATAAATCAGTTTGCCCCCTCCTTTATGCTGCTTTGTGGAAATCCATGAGGCAAACAGTAGATTAAGAAAAAGTGAATAGGGACTCTAATCTCTTACCACACACAAAAGGGAAAAGCGCTTCTCTTTAAAATGAAAAGGACGGTAAATGAGCTTAAAAACGGCGGCCAGGTGCAGCTTTTATAGGTATTGAGACGAGTTAAAGGGATAGCTTGGTCGAAAGGGAAAAACGGAGCTGGTCAGCCAAGACACATTTGTCAAAAAAGTTAGCTTTTCATTTTTTTTTTTAAAATGGCACTATGAGGCTAAAATTGTCAACATATAAAGGATAAACCATAATATAATAAATAAAAAAACAACAACAGTTTCCTTATACTGTATGACTTACCCTTGAAATGTTATTTCTTCATAGCGTCATGGCTTACCGCGGATTTAGACGATCATTCCAGACTTTTCTGGCATTTAGCATTTATATTTTTCATTTCAGAGCTACAGGGCAGCAAATGTAGCTAACAAGTAGCTGCAAGTTTTACTACTTTTTTGATAGCGTTCATACTGAAGATAAGTGTGTCATAGTGTTAGAAATGACATTCACCAGTGTCAATACTTGTTAACCACACTAGACCATTAAATCCATCCATTCAAAATTTATTCGTCACACACAAACACAGACAGAAGAAATGTTACCATTATAAACTATAGTACTGTACATACCACAGTATATTGTAGTATTACCGGTAGTTCATAATATGGTGATACCAGTGAGTACTGTGGGAGTACTATGGTGTGTATCACAGTGGCTACCAAACACCATCAGGTATCTAATATGGTATGTTTGTACATACTGTCCCATATTTGGTATGTTAGTATTGTATGTGATGTTAACAGATTTTGACATACATCACGGTATTTGATTACTTTTTCCATCAACAAAGTGGTACCAGACTGTAAAAATATTACCATTATGGTACATTAACATGGGGGTAGTGATGGCTCAGGTGGCCAAGGCACTATGTTGTTATTTGGAGGATCTGCTTTGGAGCCCTGCTGCTGAAGGGTTTCCACTGTTGGGTCCTTGGGCTCTACTGTATCTTTAACCCTACACTCACGCCATACTACCCAGCTACTGCATGGAATGCCGTTCCTAAGCCTGGTTAAGCAAATGGGAATGTTGCTTCAGGGAGGTCAGCTAGCATAAAACTTGTGTGTGCGGACCAGATGGTATGCGGTGATGACCCTTTGACGAGAGCAGCTGAAAGACAAAAAAAAACAACAACATTTTGACAGCATCCTGGTATGTGTTCAATCCAACAAACAGGGGGAGAACATGCAAACACCATGCACACAGAGACGGGAATCGAACCCAGACCCTAGAGGTGCAAAGCGACCGTGCTGATGAAATAAAATTTAAACTTGAAATWGAGTTATAAAATAAATCAAATTCAAAATAGAAATTTTTGTTAATCAGAAACCAAATTTACAGATAAAAAAAAATTAAGTTTTAATGTGTAAGAAGTACAAAAGTATAAAGGTAGAAAATTATATAAAAAATATACTGAATATATGTAACCAGGTTGAAAAGCTGACCTGTTAATCACAGGAGTGGTTATTTGTGTCCCTGTCTGATTGTGCTGTGAATATGGTGTATTTTAGTGGGGTTTTCATTTACTGAGAAAATGTAACGCTGGCCCTTTAAGAAACACGGTTGCGTAATTACCTGAAAGCGTCGTGACAATTACCTGAAAGC